>JAHZMV010001920.1:7090-19554 GCA_027743765.1 Coecobrya sp. COE2
ATGGGATTTGGGATGTAAGAGTAAACGATAATAATTTTGGTACAATTAATTTGGTTGTGCGAGGAGTAGAGAAATGATAAAAAGTAGTACACAAAAACGCTCTCAAGTGACTCATTAAGGTGTTAAATTGAATGAATCAGAGCACCAATAGTATTTGCGGAAAAAATAACATACGCTGCAGAGGGATAATCCGGAAATGTTTTTACCCATGTACATATTATGGATATTATGTAGTTATGAGTTGTTTTTGGTAGTCTTTCTTAGAAGAACCGATGGTATAGTAAAAATGTGTCTTCATAATGTCGATAATGCACACATGAGTATTCTGTGAGAGAAATGTGTAAATGGCACTTTCGAATCTGTAGGTGGTTAATAGCAAAAAATATCCTTCTGGATTTCTCATAAGATTTCAGTTTGTAATTGAAACTTCTTCGAAACATTAAGAACAGATGATGTACGTAAGATGTGTGCGTGCATTGTGACAATACATGTGGACATACCTATGATTGTGTTGCTGTCTATAATAATGTTGCTCTTTGTTTGTTTACTTTGAATTGGCATTCTTGTTGAGAACTGTACAATTGAACAACAAAGGCGAAATAAGGTATAATAATTTTGAGGTGGGTGTATATGTACTGTAGAAGTAACTAATCTCGCTGTGAACATCCGTCGCAAGGAATCATAAAGGATACTGTGTGACCAGAAAACTTTACTTAGCTGAAAAACTCTATACATGTCTCCCACATAAAATGCGATTACTCTACAACAAAAACTTCTCACCAGCAGCGGCTTTATCTAAGAGACGTGTGGCATGGCATAGAGATGCCAAAGTTATGTAAGGAAAAGGGAGAGAGAAAGGAAAATAACTAGAGAAAGCTTTTACTAGTCTGCCTTTATCCCGTTTAATCCGAATCCCGAGCTTTTGGAGCTTTTTCTTCGTCTCTCTTCTTCCTCTTGGTTAACAGTTGCTGCTGGTGACATGGTGTACATAGGTGCATACATATAGACGCTATATCTGACGGTTGCCAAGTCCTATTCCCCTGGCGCATAAATACACGGAACTAAAGCATGAACGTGAGCAGGGAATTAAAAACTCACATCAAGAGAAAATGCTACATTCTATGGAAGCTACGTGCTTTTCACCGACAAAATCTGCAGAACAGATACGCATGCATACTACTGACTTTTCTCTCACCCTTGCTGGTAAAGATCGTGTTCAAAACTATATAATATATTGCAATGCTGTTTTGTCGCGCAAAAAGCTGAAACATCAACAGGAGCGTCCCATTTTCATTTTCCGGTACATTTATAAAAAATATAACTGCTAACGTTTTTTGAGAATTACAAATGTTCGAAACAGTTCTCAAGTTTTTCCTAAATTTAAAATGAGAAATTTGTTTACACTGACAGTACCATAAGCAGATATGAGGTGAAACAATCACATGGGAAAAGTCTTTAACTTTCTTAATTTAACAGTTGGTTTGTCCTTTTAGGAATTAAGACTATGTTTGAACAAATATAATGTTTTCAAAGATGATTGAATAAATAAATGATTTCATCACAATATGTTCTGCAAATAGATTCTTTTCAATATTTCATCGATCCATGTTATGTCATAGCGCAATATGAAACAACTAACTATTGAATCATGCTGGAATCATAAACTAATGAATATTCACCAATATGCATACTATGTATTTGTTTTACATGTTTAAAATTCTAAAATCATCATAACACGACCGTTGCATGTTTTAATGGTTTAGTGTTATGAAATTTCTGTATTTCGATTTTAACTCACGATTAGGTTTACACTACCGTCCAACTATTAGTACTCCGAAAGGCATATAGCACCAAAGGCTCATTAGTGGAACACTGATATAACTTGCTACTACTCGTCAACTGGACCAACAAACCAAAGGAGATAAGAATACAAGTCGGAGGACAAGCGACATTCACCCGGGATTTTAAACGAATTTTAGCTGTAAAATAAATCTATCAAGTAGCCATATAATTAGAGTGACATCGAATGCTTCTTCCAGGGTATTATGCATGGTTCTTACTGGAATATCTATGTTTTTGGCAGAAGAGGAATACCTCCTTCAGTTCTGCTTACCCATTGAAACTTTGCCTGACAGCCATACCATGAGAAAAGTAGAGTTAGGGAGGGCACAATGGAAGAGAAGAGCACTGTGATAAATGCAAATTACTTTTTGAGAGAGAGAAAGAGTTCTCGTGAGTAGAAAAGCTCATTCAGCTCAGCTTGAACTCACAGTGGAGTACAAGCATTGTCGTCATTGTCTTATGGATGTTCTGTAGGTTTTCTGTTGATATGGCCAAAACGACTTGATCACGACTATATGATATTGTTCAATATATCTATACACCCGCTTTCATTTCTTCTCTTCTCCGTTCTCGGAAAATCAAACCACACAACAGGCATTTCAAATGAGTTTTATAAGTGTAGTACAGCTTTGTAAACGTATTATGCATTGAAAACTGTCTATACCCATACATACCATACATACCACTATACATGTAGGTATGTATTTTATACTATATTCAGCAACTGATACTATTTTACTTGGGAGTCTTGGACCAGTCTGTGTCAGCCACAGTTTATAAAGAGAAAAGCTTTACCATGAGAATTTCATCATCTGATTTAGCAAGGCCACATGATGTGAATACACATATTACTGCACTCAAGCATCAAACCATATCAGTGGAACAGCAAATGAATTTCCTCATATCAGCTAAGGCATTGTCATTTCACATGCATTTTGAGCAACACAAGTTGGTTATGATTACAAGATGCATCTGAATGAATCAGCTTCTGATACTACCACTACGCCATGAACTGCTGACACTCGTGTGAGAGTTATGCTTGATCTGAAATGTTTTCGTTTTTCCGTAGCCCCAAAATTCATCTATCTAGTACAAAAATATTTACTTTGGGAGACAATCATCGTCATGATCTTGTTCATGTTCACACATCTAGTAAACAAAACAATGAGCAGTGATCAAATCCATTTTGTTGGCAAAGAAGGTACAAAGTTTTGAAATAAGCAGTTTTCTATACAATTGGCAGAATTTGATAATAATTGATAAATAAAATGACAAAGAGAGCAAAAATCTAAAATCTTTACGTTACTAAAAATGGTAAATATGGAATTCAAAAATGTTTCTGAAAGAAGAGAAATCGTGAAGATGGAAACCCTAAACATTTTAAAGAATTCTGCCAGAATATTATTTACATAATTAAATTGGCAAATTAAAGTATTATTTTCGTCTGTCAGTTAGTTATACTGCCTAAACTAAATTTGACTTACTGCACCATAGTGCAATTCCATATAAATCCACTTCCGCCGGATTTCTCTTCAACTTATTCCTCCGCTTTTACTTGCCGTGTAAAAGCACATTTTTTATCAAATGATGCTAACTGATCCCTGGCCAGAAATCTTATTTTCTTGGAATGGCCAGTTTGGCCCTTCCGTGCAGCTTCCAGAAAAGCCATCGGAGAGAGAGATCCACTGATGAGTGGATGGACTGGGGGCAAAGAAGAAAAACAGCATTTATCGCAACTTCTATATTATCTCGTTTTGTAGTTCCTCAAAAATGAAAATAGGAAAAAGCATTGCGTTTTACATATGTTCTATGTATATGGGAATGAAAGAGAAGACGATGTATATTGTAATATAAGCGTGAATATAAGCAAGTAACAATATTATTCCTGGAAAGAAAATGGTTTTTGCTCTCCACTTACTCTTTTGGTTTTGAAACTTCCCTTGTGAATTTAACTCGATTAGCTGGATGGTCTTTCTTTAAGATTGCATTGGGACAGTCAATCGAATTTTTATTTTTATCTGCGTTCAGACTCACAACGAGAAACTCTTCATATTACACACATACAATTTATAAGTCATACAATATCTTTAGTCTTTTTATGCAACGTAGGAGTTTTATTATTGCAACATTTGGGATCCTCGATATTACTCCTTTGTTCCTGAGAATTCTCCAGTTCCTACTTTCACAATAATACTAAAATGGAGCTCTATGCATGCTATGAAACAGTATAAATGCAAACATGTGTGTATGTACTAAACTTACAAAGGTACTCTTTAAAGCAAAGATATAGTTAAGAGAATAAAGTGGTAAGAAAAGGGTTCCAGAAAAATGTATCTTTAAAGGTTTTGATCCCGTTATCCATTCATCACAAAGACAACGGTTTTAAGTACAATTTCTCTTTTTTCTTGCAAATGCATTCACATGCATCCCTACAGCACTGTTCCCATGAATGAAAATATCGTAATCCACCAGAGTTTTTAAAAATATTCTTTGCTTCTATTTTCATACATATATTATACTCCCAACCTGCTCTCCTTCTATACATATTACACTTCTCCGGACTGGTGAACAACCTATACTTATACTCACTCTATTATACTCCTTATCATCATCATTTGGAGGGGTTAAAAAGTATCCTTGAAATTGTCATAAAGGGCAGCTTTAAAACAGCAAGGTCATTAACTTTGTCTCTTTTGTGAGATCTTTGATGGCTCTCAATGCTTTTTCTTTAATTCTCACATGTGCCGTAAAAAGGGATTGTTAGAAATGATCACATTCAACATACATGCTAACAGTAGTGCTTCCTAACAGGATTACGGTATAACAACACAAGTATATAATGTACATGTGTGGAGGAGAGGATATAAGGAATGGAATGAACTGTATAAAAAGTGTATACCTTTTATTACTCTTCATACTCACTGCTTCGAATCCTGGATCTTCATGTGTGATTTTGTGGAGGAAAGCATTCTTGAGACTTTTTATTTTATTAGTGTTCTTCTCACTCGACAGCCTTCTCAACCTTCTCAGGATGGCAGACATGCAGACAAGCACGACATCCCTTTAGCATCTATAAAATAATAGCAAGCGTCCATTGTCCAAAAAGCAAAAAACACAAAGTGTTCTTGAAGCTAATTATGATTTTATGACACACTAAAAAAGCAAAGTCACACACGTCCAGGGTGTAAAATACCGTTGTATGTACAGGTTCTGTAAAACATGCTATTGATAATGAAGGTCAAAACCAACAGCATAAATAAAAGGATTTAATGGTACTTACATACATATAACCATAAACATTATCTATCTGTCATATTTAATACTAAATGTACATGCATATTAAAGCCTTTTGATTATTGTATCGACAAATTGAACTTGTACTTTATATTATACAGATAACTATTTATGAATGAAAATGATACTTTTAATAGTTTTAAAATATATGAATGAGTGTAATGATTTGAACTGAAAATTTTCCGTTTTATGTTCTGGAAAGCCCAATCTTGAAAGGTATCGAAATGTGTGTCGTGTCAAATTCTTCTGATGTCAGAAATATTAGAAACATAATATAAATGCCTTATTTTTTGTTCAAATGGCAATAAAACTTTATGTCATTTTATAACAGTGCTTTTTAAGCTTATTTGGTTGTTAGTTGTTACGCAATAATGGATTCATATTTACCACAGGATTTTTTCATGAGGATATCCTATATGATTTCTTTTACTTAAAGTTAGGTGTCTTGGGCTTGAGTATAAAAATAACTCTGCTTAGTTGCCAGTGGAACTTTTTATGTAGGTATGTATATGCTTCCTCGTTTGTCACGTCGCCGGTTGATGGAATGAATGATGAATGGGTCAAAAGAAGGATGTCTGTTTACTTGTCTATTGGTTTTATTTTCTGACCCTTCCGGCAACTGTCCCAGGAAAAAACTCTAAACAATATGCTTCCTAAAAATCAGTGTGAACTCTCCGTGCACCTAGAAAGATTTTCCTTTTTAAAGAAAGATTAAAAACGCAACTCTCACTTTTATTGAACCCCTTTATACACGCAACAATGACAAACTATACATAGCCATTTCAACAAGGAATGCCAAGAAAGTCTTTGGTGGTGGTCATCTCGTTGCATGCTTTTTTATATTTTTTAATCTATATACAGGTCAACTGTACAAGAGTACATTTTTGGAGACAAAAGTGTGCAATAAAAGGGTGATCAAAGCAATATAAAAAGGGTAAGAGAAGAAAAGGTAAATAGAAAGTGTTTTACTGGAACCATCTTGAGTAATACTCCTTCAAAACCTTTTTTATTACTATTTTTAACCTCATTTTTTACGTGACACTTCATGACAATATTACATGTACAGAATGGGTTTTCGATATCGCCACGTTACACATTTTAGTTGTGAGACGATCAACGAGATGTGAACATGACAGAACAAATTTAACCATTTGATCATTATCTGTGTGATGTTCACTTACAAATCAACTTTGAACATCAATAAGCCTGCTGGATGGCGATTCCATATTACACAAGTCTTTTTTTAAATATCAAATATTGTGCCAGTTTCAAAATTGTTTGAAAAAAAGTCAATTGAAGTTTCAATTTGAAACCTTTAATTTGCTGTTGCCGTCATCCATTTAGTTTGATTGTATTCGTGCCGTGTCAACGTGCTCATAGATCAACATCAACAGCAATAATAAAGGTTGCATCGTTGTTGCAATTAGCACTAAAGTACATTTGCGTGCTTTTCGTAATGAAGAAAATGTTTGGAGGTAATATTCATATGAAGTTCGTGAAATTTTATTTTCTACAAAAGAAACTGAGCTAATGAGCCATGAGTGTTTTGTTTGTTGATATTTTGGCATATCGTATATCATGATACAAAAATAGGTAATCATTATTTCTGTTCTCCGTGTTTGTTAGCTTGCACAGTTTAGTTCAGCAAGCAGTATGCTAAGGCTAATCATCGTGCTAAAATTCAGTCACTGCCACTATCAGCAAGAAAATCATGAAAAGAGCATAATAAGTTTTCTCATATCAAAGAAAACAATAGTGATGTTGTGTAGTGTAATGATCTTCAAGTGACCATATTCGGCATATGCAAGAGTACATAAGTCAAAGCATACACATGGCATTAATCATGAGGGTGATGTGATGAGTAAGAGAGCTCCACGGCAATGTGAAATGACAACACAGACAGCCGACGAATCATTGTTTCAGTCCCAGTAAAGATTTATGGTATTACCTACTACACAAGAAAGAAAAAAAAATGGAAATTTTAAATGGATCTAAAATTTCAGGTAAGGTGATAACTAGCTAATGACAGTTGTATTCAAATTCATAGAATAATTATGAAAGTTTCAATTTTCCAATTTGCTTATACTAAAAGATTCAAATTCTTGACTAAAAATCATTAGTTTTTCATTTATAAAAATGTGATAAGTATTTACATTGTAGGAAGAAAATTCAATAAAGTAGAGGAATAGTCACAAGGAGACATCAATATACCTAAATCCACCATATTATATTCAAACAATTCGATCACACAATCTAATTTAATTGTTGCTTGAGTTACAGTTTACAATTCAAAACGCCTGTGTTACCGTGCTGATTTTACATATAAGTACGTATATAATAACAATAATAAAAGTAACAACGAAACTGTAAGCACACTTTTGTTAGTAAAAAAATTAAAACAGTTGGCAGAGTGTTACGGAATCTGTTACGGAAAGTATGTATATTTGGCTTAAAACTAAGGTAAACCAAAATGTACATAGGTTAATACCAACATAAGAATTTTTTCTGGAGTGAAAATAGGAAATCGAAAAATATTTTTATCATAATACGAAATTAGGAATCCGAACACATACAAAGAGAAAAATTGTTTATATGCAGGAAGGAGGAAAAACTTACCTTCTCGTTTTATCACAAGGAAAAAAAACCAGTCAAGCAAACCTTCTTGTTATACTCCAACTCACTCAACTAGATTCGTTCGATGCGTTGGTTTCTTGCTAGGCAAAGGATAATAAAAATAAATTAGAAGGATCCTCCAATTTATGAATGTCACATACCCATAGGGAAAACGAGGTTTGGTTTGTCCAAGAAAAAATATTCTCTCGAGCGAACTAACCAACTATGTTATAATTTTCTTATAGAGAGAGGGCAAAGCAGCAAGTTTTACTTGGAAAGCAGCTACATAATTTGGCTGATATAATTTATATAAATACATATATATATACTTTAGAAAGATTCATTTACTAGGTTTAAGCCTGTCTACGAAAATTTTTTGTAATAAATAACACGACATGGAATGAAAATAATGAATTAGGAGAAGCATTTACTGAAAAAAGAGGACGACTTCCAAAGTTACATAGGCATATATAAGTGAGCATAATATGCATAGTCTCATGGTAGCATCATAACGTTTGTTTTCTTCTTGGCTGATATTATTTAAGTCAGCGGGCTAAAGAACAAAAACGCAACCAAGTTAGTTTGGTGGACTGCAAGCAAAGCAAACCTGTTTCTTTTTTCCTTCCTTACATTTTCCTATCTTCTGCTGATACTTTAGGATAGAGACAAAGTAATATCATAACTTATAATTTTATAGACTATCTAAATTCTGAAATATGTTTTCATGCCTTCACCTTTTTCAAAGCTTGTCGTGCCGTCTACGTAAGTAGATGACATGATGAGTAAAGTGTACGCAAGTGTAAATCTCCTACGTGCATAGGCTCGCTCGCTAGAGTGTAAAGATGCATTGAGAGAGAGAAAAGAAAAAAAAAACTCAAAATTCAACTTGAAAGATAAAATATGAATAATTATTACTTTTCTGTAGATTTTTCGATAATGTGCTTTCATAGGGCTAAGCTCAATGGGTGTCTCCTTTGCCTCGTCAGAATTAAATAATTTCTTGTGGGCTTACAACAAAACACTCATTATAAATATTGTATAGGGTTGACTTGACTGCTAAGTAAAATGTATTACCACCACGTTACTCTTTGGGAAGTTGGATTATTTGCAGGTGTATTTTTGACTCAACGCAACGGCAAGAATATAACCAAAGTTCTATGTTTGAATAATTGAAATTGAAACGAATGCAACGAAGCCCATTCCCTTTGAAAAATTCTCTGCGTGAGCAAAGACAAAAAAATACCGATGAAGAAAAGTAATTCTAGATATCATAAACAACACGTAGGGAAAACACAATAGGTAGAGTTTGTATAATATTGTATACGCACCTGCTATAAACGAAATGATAAGCTTACCGTGCTAATAATGAGCTATAGTGCTACACAATATTGCATTGTACTGTTGGCTTGCTGTTATTAATGTTGTAGTTGATAGTACAATAAATTTTAGGTGTACAAGGTGGGAATTCATCAAGGGTTTACCTACAAAGGAGTTGTTATTTATCGGTGATTGGATATTGGATTGAATGAGGAATTTTTAAGAGGAATAACAAGGTATAAATTATCCAAATGGTTGTGTAAGGCAATTTCTCTGTGGTGCTATCATCGTCAACGTGTAGTCAAATCTCTTGTACTCAAAGGGAAGGAAAGAGTCGGTACGGATGCCCATACCCGCAAGGTAGTTGCATTTATTTGGCTTTCTTGGGATCAGTGGGAGTGCTCAAATGTCAGATTTGGTGTTTTGGTGAAGGATTTAAAAGGGTTGATGCGCACAGCATGCGCTTGTACCTATGTGCATATTTACAATGGTAAAATGAAGTTCATAATAATCTCTAAGACTATTTTCGAGTTTGAGGTGGATACCCCAAATAATATAAAATACTGACCTCGATAACATTAGCGCAGAGACGTGTGGGCCGGATTTCAATATAGATACCTACATATCATTGGTCATTTTTTGATCTTTGTTAGTTCCATCTTTTATGCATGCATAAAGAAATGAACAAAATTAAGCATGATTAATGAATTGGCCAATTCTGGTTTCTCTTACAACATTTTTGTATTAAATAAATATAAATGGGAATCGAGAAATTGGCATGAATAAATACATAGAAAAAGAAACAATGTTTGTTTTCTAGTTAGATGTGTTTGAGGTTTAGTAGCGATTTTTGCCAATGTTGGTTGTATTCTGTAATTAACAGTTAGTGATATTTACATTTTCAACAACATTCACAGCGATTTCAAGGCCTCTCTACAAGTAGTTCCATTCAACGGCAAAAGTCACTACTAAAACGACGAAGAGTAAGGCTACGGTTTGTAGAAACAACAAATCTTGTAGTTGAGTACACGTACACCGGTGTTACTTTACACAACATTGTTGTATTCTGTAGCTGTATGTAACTCTAATGATTAGGTTCTGTTGTCAGTGAACCGTTGAATGTCAGTAAACATTAACAAATCATGAATGTAATAGCTTGTAGGAAAAATGCATCTGTAAATTATAAATTATTAGTTTGAATATTGTTGAATAAGATGAAGAAAGATATGTATAGATTTTTTCCTGTGAAATTAAATATGTACCTACATTCATATACAGTACAACCTATACACTGATACACGATCCCTTTACATGGTGCGGGCCCGTTTCCACTGGTCCGTACAAAGGGAACGGTTGTAAAAGTTCCATCTGTCAGTAGTTCAGGCATCTTCAAACCCATACATTATCAACATTGCTTCGCACTGTTCATTCACACACATCAACACGGAGTTTAAATATATGCTGTAGGGTGGCTCTCTCTCGTTCCTTGTTTCGTTCGACATTTGTGAATGGAAAAGTGGGAGATAATGCGACGCAGTCTAGGAACTGAATTGTGTTTACCTATTATAACATTTTATGTAGAATAATAATGTTTATTTGAGAACTCGAAAAATGAAAAACCTTTGAACGAAAAATGCAACCTTCTCAGCACAATGAAATGGAAATAAAAATGCTTTATTGTGAATAGGTAAAAATACATTTAAAAAATGAATGCGTGCAAAGCGGTATATGTACATAGAACTTTCTTTACACGTTAAGGCTATTTTTAATTAGTGATTTACTGCAATTTTATTATTATACTATCCTCTCATAATAGTTTATTAAATTGCACATGACCAGCAGTAATGGCAGTACAAATAATATATTGACATTATTGGTTAGAAGTAGGAATTCATTTAATTAATAGAATGGTGATACAGGTAAAGTGTAGAAGATAAACGAAAATAACAATAAATAAAAAATACTTGGAAATCCTTTCCTTGGTTCAAATCAAAATACGCAAGCCATAACTACAATACTTACCATACATAACAATGAACTGTCCTTCAGGTCCAAGCTATCCAGTTTGTTTTACGACTTCAATGGAAGTATAGGATTCACAATCAGAATTTTTGCTGCCTTTAATAGTATCGTGCTGTGTTGGATAACATGTCATTCTTATTCATGGAAAGTGAAAAACTACAGTTCATCCCTGCCTTTTTTCCTAATGCCCTTTGTGTTCAGTATATATTTCTGGTTGTCCCAATTGTGAATTTAAGCAGAGAGGGTAAAGTTTGGCTATGCTTCCTTTAATACACTTTGTATTTTACGTTGTCACAGCCACTGTGTAGAGCTGTGTGCTGTATACATTTTTGATCGCTTAAGCTATTACTGCAAGGGGCGCATACTTTTCGGCTGTGTCTACATAAAATGCAAAACGTAATACATGAAGATACGCCAGAGAGAAGGTGAGTAGTAACAATGTAACTGCTTTGAGAATCCACATTCTACGTGAACCGCAGCTTTACAACGAAACTCGGCTGTATGAAAGTATATTACAGCTTTCTTCATAACGTGTTTTTTATTCCTATCCATTGCCATACAATTGTTGTTAATGCCGTGGTCTGAGTGCCGCTCTCGTCGGTAAAACTCGATTAAATGGCCTGTGTGTGTGGTTTTCACAGCCATGACTGACTTCTCATTGGCTCGGCTTTGGGTCAATAATGGCTTCAGAGACGACGTAATGTCTCATGCGCCTCTCTGCAACATCCCTTGCATTCTGGCATTAAACCAAGCTTTCCTTCAATCTCATCCTATGCGCCACCTTTCACCACATTATATGCGTATTATAAAGCACCATGGCAGTGTATAAATGCTTGTAGGCACGACATGACAATCAATATTTATCCACGTAAAATTACACATACATAAATATAATCGTATGAATGTATTCAAGCAGAAAAGTTGGAAACTATACGTAGTTTCAAATGATTTGAGTTAAAAAACGAATAAGCTTAAATATAACTAGAATTTATATTTCAACATGTTTTTATTTATTATTACAAGTTTCATTATCAACTTTTTAAAAGGTTTCTTTACACAGTAGTAATACGAACATTAAAGTAATAGTAATATAATTGTACGCAGCTATGTATATATTATCTTAAAATTCAATGTTCACTTTTTACAATGACATTAATAATAAACCTTCCTATAATTAGTTACAGTAAGTAACATAATATTTAAAATAATTCTAAATGTTTACATCCTAGTCTGTAAATATAAAGCTATCCTCTACATTAATGTTTTCAATAACAGTACTAATAATGTCAGCATTTACAATCACATACACGTGTTTGTCTATCTTTCGTATAATGTGTATACATATATTTTAACTTATCTGTACGTGTACAGTGTGA
>JAHZMV010001921.1:0-18061 GCA_027743765.1 Coecobrya sp. COE2
CTCGTTTTTATAATAAGAGCATAAAAATATAGATTGTGAGCGACAATGTACGCTGCAAAAACTTTACCTTTGAACAATATGCCACATCTTTACCGCTTGTCATTCTGTTTCCTATTTCTGTATGTAAAATGTAAAGTTAAAATGGGTAGATCGAGTACGAAGATACTAAAACTTAAAGATACCATACAAAGAAATGCTTCCACAGTATGTATTTATTTATTCTCGACAAAAATCAAAATTATTATCGTTTGGAGCGCTTGAAGAGGGATGGCTGGATAAAGTTGGCGATTTTGTTTGCAGAATCAATCTAATTCGTTCTATCCAACCAAACACAACAACCATTTAAATTTTCTGGTAATGACGATCATGATTATGATGACTATTATCAATTCTCCCACTAACTACAATGCTCCTCGTTTCCCCACTCAGATCGCATCGTCAGTGTTTTCATTCTCACTTTTATTCTTTCCTGTTGTACTGTTGCCTATCCAAATATTCAAAGCACACATACTCACAAGAGCAACGACTTGTGAAAATATCAAGTTTTTAAGTACATTTTGTTCATCATTTCATGGTTTAATTCCTTGATTTAATTATTACATCATCATCAACGGTTATACTGGAAATAAAACTACTAGTAAAAATTACTCACTCACTCTCTGCTCTCTGGAAGTCATTAAAAATTTGTAAATTAAGCAGCCTGTCAAATTTCCCTTATAATGTCCACATAAAAAATGTTTTCAATTACTTTCATTTCTCTATCAAATATGCGTAAATGTATAGCATTCTTGATTGCAGAAAAACATCCTCGCTACTGTACCAACCCCACACTATCCAATTCTATTTCCATTTTCTGGCTAGAGTCAGTCAGTGTGTACAATAAAAGGTTTCTGCTTATTACTACAGGAGTTGCGTAAGAGCGAATCATAACAAACATGTGATATAAATTCAACAGCGAGAAAACAAAACCGAGAGAGAGAGGAGAGAGATAGATGAAAATAGATTTGAAAGGCATATCGTAATATGAAGTAGAGTAGTGGAGAGCAGGGAGGTACTCCACCCTTTTCATTTAATTCCAGAGAATCCCTTCATGTTAGATGACGCTGAATGCTGACTGTGCATCAAATTCATGTCAGTAATGAATGTCTCCTCTGTAAAATACGGATACCTTCTTGTCAGAGTAACACTACTAACAAATCACAGCTCCCGTTTTTCCTATTTACTACTCCTGCTAGGCTTTTAAGTATAGAGATACAAGAGAAAAGGAGAGAGCAGAGCTTTAATACCCAAAAATTTTCCCCTTCTTTCCAGTATCTCACTCTCTACTTCTTGTGTGTGCTTTACAATGACGATGACGATCATCATCATGACTTCGGTTTTTTCTCCACGTATTCCATGATATTCCACTGTCCTTAGTGAAAATATTAGGTGGAGAGCGCAGGGAATCCATTTAAAAGTAATGCATATTTGCTCCCATTCCAACAAAATGCCTTATTTTACACACTCCCCCGTTGACTGCTGCTACTTGCTTGTGAGTGGAATATTGCCGCTGTTGCTCACGATGATGATCATGATTGTAAATGGTAATGGCAGTGAAGTATGCATTCATATATGAAGGTAGTAGAAGGAATATATATCCACTAGAGGCATAGTAGTGGTTGGTTCTTGCCTGCAGATACGTACCTCTATATTCTTGCTTTTCAGGGGAAGAGAGCAACAGCAGTTGGGAAGAGAATGTAAAAGAGAACAAGAGTCAGCTGCGATTCCATTTTTCCATTTATTTTTTTTCTCCATTTTTTCCTTCCAGGAAGTCAAAACGAAAAAGGCATGTTCACAGGTTCATTGCAGTGAAACTGTGATGTGAAGAAGCAAAGACGCACATCTTCTGTCTCTCCCTTCTTTTTCTTTTATCTTTTGTGATATAATATTTTCATGATGAGAAAGAAGAGTGTGTTTTGAGTGTGAGCATGAAGTGAGTGAGTAGATGGAGGACACACTAAGGGCATTGTCTTCAGCAGGGAAAATCGCACTTCTGCCATCACTTGCTCAACTGATGATGTGAATTAGTAAACCGAGTGGAAGACTACAGTACAGCAGAGAATCGCAGAAATTTTATCGAAATACTTTTACATGGGACGGCAGAGTCGTTCTTTCCCTCATCGTTGTTGGCATCTTGCATGGTCTTTCCTCTTGAGTGATGACTATGCTAATTCAAGGGACAGGTTCTGCTCGGTTATTCTACTGCTGCTCCTCTTTTAGGTAGTCTGGCAAAAACGATTGTGGTGATAGTGGTGTGTGGGAGCTGCCAGTAGAAAAAGAGAAATGCCTTTTCTTTTCTGTCTGCATGATGAAAATTACCAGACGTACTTGGAATAGAAACATTGTGAGAGAAAGCCAATGGAGGTGCACACGTATCGTAAAGTCGTCACTATCACTAGGAAAAGTAAAATGTAACTCAAGATGAAAGCAAGGAGCAAGCAAGTTTTGAAGAGAATGTGTATCCGCGTACATATACATTGCGCCATACTGGACTATGTACCGACCGGAAAAAGATTAGTGAAATCCAGGTCAACTCTGGTTATCAGCAAGCAAAATGGAAATCTAATTCAAATGCTCAGGGTATGGTCGGTATACGTATGTATATTATTCATGCATATACCTAGTCAACCTACCCATACTATCATTGTTACCATAATGTATTAAATTATGCATGAGATTCTAATATTAAGGAGAAGTTCATTTTAAAATACTTTCCTCATTAAGCGTTTTTGTTTTATTGAAAAAGGATAATATTATTACTTTTGCAAAATGACAACATTAATCTTCTTCACTCAAATGCCTCCCCCGTTTTCAATGTTTCTTAAACAGATCCTTGTCCAATATATGATACATGGATTTATTATTTTTTCTTGAGCAGACAGAATTTAAATAGATGTAACTTATTCAAGCTTTGCTTGTTCCTTTCCCTCTGTAGACAATTAGAAAATTACTTGGGTACATCATTTCACACAGCTATAATTGTTGCAAACTATCTAGTTGCTTGCTAATTTATGAGAATGAAGGCTGTTATTCATGAATGATTTTTTATAATACCTTTGCATAAATACCTATACAACAAGTGCCTTCATAGAACCAAGAGATCCATCACGTTTATTGTTTTGTAATCGCCATCATAATCATCAAAGTAACTTGGGATTAGTTATGTTTTATGCATATTTCTGCACATTTTGATCAGTATCACACTAGCATCATCACTCTTGCCATTATAAAAAGTTTCGTGTAATAAAAATATGAATGGAGGTGCTTTACTCTTTAATGCACACTCTGAAAATTAAATAGAGAGTTTACTGTTTCGTGCACTCTTTTTTACACAATTTCATCCAACTTTTCAGCGATAAATCATTTTCAAAATGAGATGATGACGACGGTGTAATGTAGTCGTACACTTCATATTATTATCATTATTATTATGGATGGAAGCAGAATATTCATCATAATCAACAAGCATACGTTATGTATTTAAGCAGCAAAAAGAAACGACCTGGCTTTTTCTACAAGGTATATCCATAGAGCCAACACACGCACAAAATCTTGTTTGGTTCGTCTGAAAGGGAGAGATGGACGGATAGAGAGAATATACGCAAATAATGAATACCTTTTTCCAACAAAGACGATGATGATGACGGAAAGGATGATGTATGTATGTACAACTGTGGCCAATTTTGATTTACTTGTTTGCATAGATGAGAGAGAGAGAGAGAAGAAGAAGGATTTGCTTTTTACAACAATATCAAACGTCAAGAGGATTCAGCTCACACTTTTTCGACGATACGTACCACACCATCACCTTCTACTTTTTTATCGTATCATAACTCTCTGACTGAATGCAACTGCCATACCACATCAGCTTCAAAAAGTATAATTCATAAAGGGAGGGATGAGAAATAACAATCTACATACATAAATATTGTGCATATAATACTGCAACAGCGAAGGAGTGTTTGCTTAAGTAATGATAAATGATTTTGCTTTTTTCCTTCATTGGTTTTGTAGTGAAGCTGAAATAAAAAATATTTAATTAGCATACCATAAAGGAAAAAATATCAAACTCTCCCCTCTTATACTTCAAACATAGCCAGAGCTAGTATTCCTTGATAAGGTAAAAGGCAACATGTCTTTGTCGATTAGACAAGAAGAAACATAATTGTACATTTATAATAAGCTGTGTATAATGTTATTTATATGACTGCTTGAAGAAAAAAAATGTCTTTGATGTATTAAATCATCCATTACTGTATACACAACAATTAAATTGTTTCATTTTTTGTGTATTAATATGTGTGTGACATTTGGAGGTCGATCGAGTCATGCATAATTGTTCCCTTACTACATTGGCGGCGTGGGGCGGTATATAGTAAATTGCAGTTACAATGTAAAATGGAGATTAAGAGCTTCACATCATTGCATTTCACATACGACAGCAGTGATAATAAAAAAATACTGTGCTATAAAACAGGTGTATGTACATAAATTACATTCTAATTGTTGCTGTGTTGAAGACGATACTCACTACAGTTATATGGCACATTGTAATTGTATCCATCCATTCATATTATCCAAATTTATTCATCCATAACGAATCAAAAGAGTTTTTCATCAGCATCATTATCTCTCACTCACCCGCTCACTCTCTTGAAATGGTCACCTGTTTTAAAGGAAGAGGATAAAATGAAAATTTCGTTCGTGATATGATCACCTCTTGTATCTCTACTTTACTTCTTTTACGTCGTCTACCAGCTTCTTTACATCCATTAAAGACCACAGGACTTCAAAAAATGTCCTTGTCATCTAAATTGTAGAATGATGTAGCATGACCACTGCTGCGTACTAGCTGATACTGATGCGATGATGCTGCTCCTGCATTGCATTTGCACTTAAGCTGTGTGATGTGATAAAGTGATATTTTAAAAAACTGGTCAACAGAGACGACGAGAATCTGTAGTATCAATTTCCAATTTTCCCAGCTTATAATGATAAACCATAAAATGTATGATGATAATGTGATGGCAATGTACAGTGTGCGTTCATACATTATTTATATATTCATTGTCATTATTATCATTATATTACTTCATTCCCCTTGTCTCACTCACTTGAGGAGACCAAAAACGCAAAATGTTCAACTTACACGAACTAAGCCCCCCACCATTGAGCTGCAATGTAATACCTCCACCATCACCTGCACTTGATTGTTAGAGGATGGACTAAAGTTCATATGCATGGGTATAATGATTGCAGTATGTTTTCATGCAGGAATAAGCAGACCATTTTCATATTGTGAACAAGATGGACAGGTCGTCATCAAGACCGTCCTTGTATAGCCCTCCTCCTGACTTGAAAGATGGACGGATCCATGTGTACGTGTTAGCCAGAGAAAAGAGATGACAATGATATTATAAGGATTGTCACACACACCACCACAATCTATTTCGTATTTTACAAACTTTCTGTAGTAGATTTTACATATGTAACCGAACACTTGTTATTATTGCCTATTCAGATGTATATTGTTATATTTGATAGAGTCAACGGGGTGGCATAAAGGATGGAGGTAGTACATGGTGCCAAGCAGTGAGAAACGTCGTGGTCCTCTCACGCACTCACTCTCATACAATTTTCGTTTTAGTTTTTACTGGTATTCTTAGTCTTCTTTCTTTTCCTCCTTTTATTCTTCTTGGAAAATTTATAAAGCGAGGAGAAAATAAAGCTTTGACTGTTGTACTGGGGAAGTAACAAAAGCTAACCGGTAGTGCATATTCATGCCTTGTCTTTTACAACGATACCACCAATACTCTTCATAATACATCAGCCTCTAAAAGTATGAATTCGCTGGATTATTATCAGCATTATTATTATTACCATGACTATGATTATTATTGTTATTACACCCTGCCTCCTACTATCAACTATATTAATTTTACTTTGGTTGTGTATGCCGTTCCACTACTCCTAGTTACCACTACCACTGCGTTGTACTATGTGTAAAGTTCATTCAGATCATTACAACTACGATAGCTAGTGCCATTTGATATTACCAAGCCATGTGAAATGACATTAATTCATTCACCAATGTCAATATACATTTTCGAGTAAAAGTGTTAGTGTACCAAAAAGCACGTCTTATTCATTGTGTGGCATACTATTATTGTAGGAATGTATTTAATATCCTATGATTGTCAGTATAGGTATTTCTGCCCTCTGTGTAATGGTAGTCTGGTTGATGGCAATAATAGCGTGAAAGAAAAGAATAAATAGCACGGTATGAATATATCTTTGAATGAAAATCGCATGCTTTGGTATATTTTAGATTCCACGAACAGACTCCCTTTTACTCTGCTTACATATTATGTCGTACTAGTGCTTGTAGAATTCATTTGATCGTTTAAATTCACTTCTGCAAAGAAGCAAGTGGTGGAAAAAGCACATACTATTATTATAACATGAGTAAGTACTACTGTAAGTTTCATGAAATAGTAAAGAGGATAATGCCAAACAGCCATACAATTTTTTCACATAAGGGAATAAAACGGGTGTAATATCGTAAAATATTCATAATTCATGAGTAGACATTTAACTTTGAATCATATATCCCCTATAATGTGTGTATTGCATTACACTGGGTCGTATAATAGTGGCTTTGTGTATATACATACCTACTCGGTTCTCCTATAGCTTGTAAAATAATAGCAAACAATGCAATGTGTGTTGGTATGCACTTCACTTATGCATACATTTTTTATTCATTCTGTTAGTTTTATTATTAAGGTTTGTACAGACACATTGAGCCTTTCCTCTTTAATTGGAATTCGAATCAGCATAATATTATTTTCCTTTGAAAAGAAGGCGAGAGAGGGAGAGAGAAGGGGCGTGCGATTTTAATGATTTCGACAAAGTAGCGAGCGTATCCATTCAAGCTCATTTATCATTTCGTGCACTCACACTCTCCAATAATAAAAAATAATAAAAGCAGTCAGACCGGTGAAAGTATGAAGGTTTCACTTGTACAAGCACTCAACTCACATTATTGGGTATGTATAAGAACCTTTAGATATTTTTGTGCGTCAGCTTATATGCTATGTTCCTTATTGTGGAGGATGGTGGTGATTGGAGCAAAAGCCGGATCAGAGAATCAGGCGAAAAAGTTGATGAATTGGAATTAGGGAAAGTGGAATTGGAAGCGGCGGGCAGAAGAGCGGACAATAAATAGGGTAGCAGGAAAGAATATACATTATTTGCTATGGAAGTCTTTTCAGAATGATGATGATGACCATGGACAAAAAATAGTAAGCCGCTGAAAGTGTAATTATTGGCATATGCCTGAAAACTGTACAAGTGCTGCGTTACAATACCGGCAAATGCACGTTTATATGTATACCCATGACTGCTTATACTACTTTCTCAGTTAAAAGGGGGTGGCATTTTCTGGAGGAGAATGTTGAAAAGAGAGACGAGTGGACATCAGTAATCGGAGAAAATCCTATTTTCACAGAAAAAAGTCATCCACTATTTCCTATTATTCCATATCTCGTTCCTTTTCAATTTATGCTATAATACAACGATGGGCTCTTCTACAACGATGAGGGAGGAGAGTTCGTTTAGTTTTGGTACTTATTTGCTTACTTTGTGTGCTATAAGCGATAACATATTGAGCGTATTATGTCCTTTTGGATTCCCGTATCTGACAATCTGCTGCTCATCCGAGCAGTGCTTATATTATGTATTAAATTTAAATATGAATGGCTGTTTAAAGAGTGGTTGAGCCTTACATGGGCCATCATCATCACATCCACTAATATTCGCCAGTTCGGTGAGTATCATCTATAATACCATGACATAATTACATATAGAGCACTGGATGCTGATCTTTGAGGAAAGGCCGTTGCTGTTATTATCTAGAGGCGCTATTAATAGTGCTATATGTTTTCCTGTTGCAATATTCCCCTTGTGTCGTATATGGTGTTCTCATTAAAAAGTTTTTCTTTAGAAATATCATTTTACTGAATAGTCCTATAGTTATAGTTGATCTTATTTTTCCAGGAATGAGATACTGAAATGTTATGGACTTTAGTGCTCACGAATGATTTAGTACCAACAGTTTTATTCTATGTCATACATTTCAAGCAATATACATACTTGATTAGTAAAGAATTTGTAGAATGTGTGCTGACTGCTGACAAGTGTGTCACTTAACAGCAAATATGTACAAGTGCATTTTGACAGTCGCCTGAATACTGATAGATTCCATTCATTCATAGATCCATTTGAAATGTTTTACTACAACTACAATGAATAGCGTCTACTGATTCGATCGTTAATAGTGATAAAAATAACATACTGTAGTACCTATAAAATATTTATGTATAAGGTTTAAAGGAAGTTACGTATAAAATAAATATAACCTCTCTGGACAAGTGACAAAAGAAAAACACTTCAGCTCAACACTTGGCAAGCAAGCATTTATGTATACATTTTTCGCCCAGCCAACCATATCAGCTAAAACAAACACGGGCTGTTATTAAGGTGAGGCACTGTGAACATAACACATATTATGTAGATTGAATATCATCGAAAAAGTTCAATGTACATATGTGCACACATTCCCCCAGTACACTTGTTTTTCCAGTGGTTTGTATCATTATCATTACATTTCCCATTTCATTTTCAGACGACCTTCATATGGAAGTAAATCCCTTCGTCTCCTATGTATGTATATGTAATGAATGTACACTACGTAAAGTCATCTTATACAGCCACAAGCTAAGGCTTATATCTTGGATGACACAAGAACATTGTGCCACTGCCAACTGAATTATAATGTAATAATGGTACACAAATGAAGTACATGTTATACTATTAAAATGTTGCCTATTTAAGTATGTATAAAGGTTGTATTAAACAAACAAGCATAATACATACACAAGACGTATTTGGATAGTATATATGCTCTACTCTTCTAGATATTATCTAGTAGAGAGGAGTGTTGTCGAAGAGTCAAGTCAAGAGATAGCACACAGCACATTTGATCGAATCGCTTGTCACTCCCTTTTACTTGTCAGCAAACCTAATTGACAGCCCTCACAGCTTTTGAAAATACTGCGTACGCATAATAGAGCACACACATAGCGTTTGCAATACCATTGCTGCTGCTGCTGAAATTCTCCTGCTTTGTATGTAAAGAATATTACTATAGCTCTTCAACATACTTTTTCTTTTATGTAACACCACCATCACGGCTGAAGCAAACTACAATTTACTCCTGTCTCCTCCCTGTACTCTGTGTGAATGGTTTTAAACCATGGTTGTATGAATGACGACACTGTGAGACAGAGAGGGAGAATGAATAGCAAATAATATATTATCCGATCATCATTTGCAGACTTCTCCGTCAACTAAACCGTCCCCATCACTACTGCATTGCTGAAGTCATCGATTCTGTGCATGATGTACTTGTCTTTTTATATAAACCTTTCTTCCTAGTATGCACTTTACTAAATGTAAAACTACAATTGTACAAATGTAATAGTAATATCAAACCGACTAAGAAATCGATGAGCTGTGATAGATATTCAATCATATTTTTAATGAATATCAAAGAGAAAAAACGTAGTGTATTTGGCGCAATATGCTTATAGTAACATGCTGTCGCCATTTCAACGAGGAAGAGCAAAAGGGCTATGGAATAACAAACGTGAAGATGGATATCTAATTGTCAATCCAATTCAAAAAGGTAAAAGTGAGAGAAGAGAGAGAGATTGAATACCCATTTGAATTAGGCAAAGTTCCCCTAGTCATCATCATCATGCTTGTTGTTCGTTGTCCAACAAATAACAATCTGAATGACTATGACAGATTTTATGAATAGTTAAATACAGTGAGCAATCAAAATGTGTACTGCTACACCAGTTCCACTGTTCAGTTGCCACTTATCAGCAGATACTCGATGAGATATATAGCAGGAGAATGATGCAGCAGCAAAATCGAAGGATAGATGGATGGCTTGGTTGAATGAATAGCTTTTTGAATTCAAACTGATTCGTTCATTTAATCAACCAAATGTCTCTAATAAAGAGTCGCAAGAAGTCGACATTCAATAATAATAATAATAATGAATACAATAGTGCGTACAACGTAGTGCATATATTTCAATCCTGCTTGATTATATTGATTAATTGTTGATATGGAATGAAAATGTTGTATGCATGTGATACAATCCTTTTCTACATTTAAATAAGTCCACATATACCATACATCCATTTTCATCATCATGACCTGGATTTTTCAGGTATTCACAAGCAATTTATCTTTCTACTTCACGCAGTCCACACATCTGCACTTGGCAGCCGAAACTTAAACAGTAAAAAAGCAGTCGGCAGATTCGGATTAATGCTGAGATAAATACTTTCTTTCTATTCCCTTTTCTTGTTCCTTTTTTCATGTAACTATTGTCTCAAAAACATTTTTGTAATTGCATGACTTGACGTATATCTTTCTTCGACAGCACGAAAACAACAATGATTCGTCAACATCTGCCTACTACCAGCATCACAAGCCCATCCGAAAGTACATTTATTTTTATAAATCACAATAATGCATAAACGTTATATATGGCCATATAGTCTTCAAAAATTTACAGTTCGTATTCACAGGATTGACCTTGAAAGTACAAAATGTGTACTGAGCTAAGACTAAGCTTTCATCAACAAATCTATCTGTTCATATATCTTCCCATTTTCTCTTTTTCATGCTCGCATTTGTGTGCATATTACAGATTTGTGCGAGCATCCTGCTCGCTCTAGACTAGATAGAGATAGATATCCTATTCATCCCTCGTCGTCTCACTTTGTCTTTTTCTATACAATTTTAATGAATTTGGAATGCCTGCTAACTTTGAAACAATAACTCTTGAAAAAGTCGATCCACCACTAGCAGGAAGATGGAAAAACAACGAGAGAAGAAGTAAAACTATGTCTGTGAGTCTGTTGTCTTGGCAGCACCATCATCAGCAGTTGTTGTAGAAGCGGAGGAAGTAGATGAAAAGTAAGTGTATAGGTATAGAAGAAAGAGCTCATTTCAAAAGAGCAGACAGGTCAACTGATGAGGAATGACAAAGATGCATTACTGCACGGGCTCTATTGCTGCAAGGAAGGAGAGAGAACAAGTCAAAAGAATCCATAAAAGTAAAGAGAGAAGTGGAGATAGAGGAGACTGTGTACGACCACAAATAGGCAGTAA
The DNA here is from genome assembly GCA_027743765.1 of Coecobrya sp. COE2. Classification (NCBI taxonomy): domain Eukaryota; kingdom Metazoa; phylum Arthropoda; class Collembola; order Entomobryomorpha; family Entomobryidae; genus Coecobrya; species Coecobrya sp. COE2. The sequence goes on from JAHZMV010001921.1 coordinate 11,293, forward strand.
CATACCAGTTTTCTCAAGTTTACAACAGCACAAGGGTATAAGGGTACAATGTACGCTACGTAAAGTAGTTTTCGTATCTGAGAGAGTGACTGTGTCTGTTTGAGCAGTAATAGTAGTCACGTAAGTAGTAAAGTATGTAAGTACAAGAAGACAAACAGGGAACAGAAAAAAAGGAGACGATGATGATGGTCGGGTCGGTGGATCCTTTAAAGTAACTTACCTAGATATATTCTTTTTAGTTAAAAGTAGTAAGACGACTGACTACCTTGTGAACTCTATGAATGATGATGATTAGGAGTACATGGTGTGGTGAATGGTATTAACTTTTCTGTGCCAAAGTAATACTGTGCTGAAAAAGTACATTATTGTTACTGTTATTATGATGATGCGTATAATTCCTGTATTTAATACCACCTTACTTTACCACGAGATGTTGTAAACATGGATTTTTGTACATTTTTTATCAGGAGAAAATACTGATGATGACTGGCGTGATGACGGTGTTGGTGTAAATCAATACCCAGCGTAAGCAGCCAGCTACTCGACGGATTTACCGAATACACGCTCTTTCCTACATAATATATTGCCTTATTTTCTGATGTTCTGGTAAATAATCCTGTACACGAAGAAGCTTTTTACCTTCCTTTGAAAGGCTTTGATAATGCCAATATTTTAAGCTCATTGGTTAAATGTACTGCAAACTATACACACATCACCGTCAAAACTCCGAGCATCGAGCAGTCATCTCTGAACCTCGCCACCTTTTTCTCTTCTTCCATTTTTCTTTTGTGAGGAAAAGAAGATACTTTTTAAAAGGACTTGATCAACATTACACTCAAGTCAGTATGATATACAGTGGTCTCTTTTGCCCTACAATGATCGAGTTAATCGCATCAACTCACCACCACCTCCTCCTTCACCATTAACAAATCGTAATGTAATAATGAAGAAAGGAAAAAAGAAAGGACAACCACAGCGCGCAGTAAAATAATCACTAACACAAAATACAAACCGACGATGTATTTCTAGAGCTGAGCTGAAGATACCGAAAAAACTCTAGGGTACTGCCAAAAGAATAATTTATGTTTCAGGTTCTTTTTATTCAGTTTTCTGCTACTATTTACCAATTTTACCATCGTCATCGTCTGGTGTGAGTGGAATGAGTAGAGAATGCTGTATCGGATACAGTTGTTGTTGAATTGAATTTTAAAGATAATGTACTTTGCGGATTAAGTATTACGATTCCAAATGGACCTTACTTATTGTTATAGAGAAGGTTAACCAACGGGCACACATGCCATGGCTCATTTATATAGCATATCTATACAATCAGCCCTATGCTGCTATCATTGCACCCAAACGACCGAAAATGCACTTCAGGCTCTCATCAACCTCAACATTAGTAAATAATAATAAAAAAGCTAAAGAGGAAGCCTGAACTTTTTTGGGGAATGCAATACGCAGGAAACAAAAACATTAAACTAAACCTACCTCACCTGTTATCTAACAAGCACAGAAAAGCAACACCGTACCATAACCATCATCATTATCGGAACCTATTAACAAAGCAATTCATTAAATGTGATAGTCGTATGGCATTATTGAACACTTAAAACAGGTAAAGCGTATTATTTATGTTTTCAGTTTTAAGAAGAAAGGTATAAAAAATCAATAACTTATTACTTTCCATTGTACTACACATTACCACTCATGTATATCTATTAAAGTAAAACATGTATCTACTAGTGCCACTAGGAGCACTATTACCTTTATGATCTGGTTCTATGTAATACTTAAGGTAGGATGAGTAAAGAACCTGTTTAAAAACCATTGACATTACTGTCTCTGCTACTTGCTACTTTTTCTTCGTAATGAAGTGTAGTAAATCGTATTTACATCAAACTGTCGTTTCAAGAAATATTACCTGACTTATTGATTCGATACTTGATGATAGTAATATCACGATCACAGGTAAACAAGTTATACCTAATTAGCAATTGTATTGTCTACAAGAACTCTGCTCTATAATCATTCATTTTACGTAAGTGTACGCAGGACAAGTGCAAACTCCAAATAAAGTTACTGCTACTTTCGTACCAACATTCCGCTCTGCCTTTGATTTATGTATTTTCTCATCATTATCGACATAAACTGCACACCCGCTAGAGTGGATTTGATGAGAATTAAAATTAAAGGGTTCATTTACTGTCATTTTTAGCCATTTCAATGTGATAATTGAGCTTATTTGTTGCAGAGTTATTATTGCTTGCAGTTGCAGTAAATACCAAAGGGGCAGATTCTCTCATTTTTTTCTGCCACCGTACTTACATCATGTAAGTTACATATATTTTATGTAAAACCAAGATTTTTTGTATTTACAGCATAATTCCCTTTTAATAACGCACGTTGATTTTCAAGTCATGTCCCCTAAGATTTGGTAAACATACATGAGCGAGTAGAGCGAGTAACAATCATCGACTTCATTTTCCCNGTCCCCTAAGATTTTGGTAAACATACATGAGCGAGTAACAATCATCGACTTCATTTTCCCGGAACTAAATAATCCTGGGAATTTCTTAACTCATCACTACTGTCACCTTCTACATACCTATCTCAGCTGCTACTACGCATTTTTCATTTTCAACTTGCCAAAGGTTTTGAAAAAAACACTTCTTGTAAACCAATGTGCGTATTCGCCCAGAGAAAAACTCAAAGAATGGAATTTTGGCATCATAGATAGAAAATAAAAGGGACTGGATGAAGAAACATTGTATAGTGTTCAAGGAGGATATAGATTCTAAAGGATTATTCGTATTATTACGTGTGCAACTTTAGACATTGTTGTCAGCTAACCTGAAGCTTGATAACACAGGAGTGCGAGAGCAAAGAGGAAGAGAAATCGATCGTCATCTCTATCTGAACCTTATGATCTGCTGATATAGCATTTCTATGCTATGTCATATTATTATTAGCATTATAATAATCTTCAACACAGAAACCTAAATGTATATATGTACGTAAGTATGCAATGCTTAGGGTACGAAAAGGTTGAGTAGAATACAATTCACTTTTGAAGATTGAAATTAGCAGCAGCAACACAATCTGAAGTGGATATGATATTAACAGAAACGAGAAGAAGAAGAAAGTCTGAGCTCTCTCAAGTCATCGTCTTATTCATCCGTTCCCTTTTGGAAAAAAATAAGGAGAAGGAAGAAGATGAATGTTTTCACATTAGAATCAAATTTTCGTTAAGAAGAAGAATCATCTAGTCTTCTGACTGGATAGGTTGGTACAGTGGTTAGGTTTATCATTATGATGTTACGTAAGTACAACAGTACTTTCAGCATCTTCAGCGGCATTAAGAGTAGCTTTAGCTTAGTTGTTAAGTTTGATAATGATTAGGATACCCTCCATAATAAAAAAAATGTATGTAGGTAATTCAGTCTAGTAGGTATATAATAAATAAATACGTACGATGGGAATGAGAGCGGAAAAGTATTGGATGTTGGAAGAGAGAACGAAAGTATTCTCGTCGTAAGGAAAGACAAGTGTTTTCTTATGAATCTGAAGGGCTACATACACACATTGCTGCTGCTATCAAACACACCACCACCAGTAGTGTGCATTCATTCTCGGAACTTCTAAAAGAAAATTTCTTACTATTACGTCGCGATGTTACTACTCTCTCTCGCTCTGCCTTGCTGTCCTCATCTTTTATTTTCCTGACTTTTTAAGTGGAAAGAATGTAATATAGCAAAATAATAATCTTGTGAATAAGTAATACATTTTATCTATAAGTATTGCTATTGTAGATCATCATTATCGTCAGCAGAAAATTCTGCTTGGCTGTGTTATGAAGAGTAGCGTACTTGTTTTCTTCCATCCCAACTCCCTACTCATGTGAGTAGCACTAGAAACCAAGCAAGCAGTCAGAGAGGGAGAGATATAGAAGTTGATAAATTATCCTCCGGTTGGCGTCACTCATTAGAAACGGATTTTGCCATGCTAGCAAACAACCACTACCACCACACCAGTGCCTCGCCACCATCACTACAAAATAATAATAGTTAAATACAAGTGCTGCAGAGTGCAGAAACATAATCTCAAACTCATTTCATTTTGTCTTTTCATCCTTAAATCAACTTTTGTGCACTGCTGCACACTTCACGTTTACGTACCACTTTACTCTACCATACCACGATACGTGTCATTTGCTCATCCTCATATTTTTCCAGTCTATGTACATCAAGTTATTTACTTGAAACATTTGTCACAAGAAGGAAAACGAAGAAGTAGACGAAGTAGGGATGAGCTCAGTGTATCATTATAGAAAAATGTTGTTAATTTTTAAAAATATGTATTCGTGCTAAAAGATTACTTCATTCAAATCCATTATGGTAAAATGATTATGCTTCTTGTTCTTTCTACACAAGTAATATGTAATAGTGTTTCTTATAATACATTTTGAACTTGAAAACGACCTCCACCAATGTATTCAGTTACCATTTACTGCCAACAGCTTGGGAACGGTTTTTACGCCCCTTTCCTACAAAGCTATAAGACACTGCCGTATGAACGATCATGTCGAAAACATTCATAAATTTTTATTTTTCACTTGTTATAGTAATTGTATGAGGAACATGTTTCGGATTGAGTGAACATGACTGCTTGCAAGATTTACCAACATTGCCAGTTTTTTAATCGTACACATCTGTCATGTTTGATTTTTCATCGCTTCCACTTTTGTAAATAAAATCAGGACAAGTAACCCCAACCAAAGTTGTCCATATTATTATGATACATTTAACTTTAATGCACTAATTTTGAAGTCACATTTTTACGAACTTTTTCCGTTTCTCCATCAACGCTACCTAATATACATCCAATTTCAACTGGTTCCATATGATAACCATTTCAGCTTTTTGAATGAAAGTAGGTAATTATGTACGAAAACTTTCGTTATTCTTACCATTACGATACACTTATGAACAAGCAAATTGTATTTGATTACAGCATATCACACAAAAAGAGGAAAGGGTATTTCATTCTTCACCACAGACACACAGTTCTACCTAGTGGTTTCTCATCATTGTAATAATCATAATAATAATATTATGTAGAATAAATATCAAGTGTATCAAGTAAACTTGGAACTCCACTTTAAGTGTTGCAGATGCATCATACTAAGTACGATACACGAGACGTAAATCAAACAGAGAAAAAAAGATTGCCGTTGTTGATGATGTTGTGTACGTTGTATCTTCATATCAATGTCATAAAAATACTGATTCTAGTAATCATGCTTCACACGGCATACATTTGTTAATGTCATGGACATGTGTGTATGCGTAGTATTAGCCGTGATGTAATGGTGAAATATAAAAAAATCACAGAGAGAAAAAGGAAAGCATGCATTGAGAGGTTTTTGAAGAGGGGTACATGGACGGAAAAATAATGGTGGTAGACAGTGAAAATGTTTCATAATGATGATGATACTGCACACTATAATATGTAATATCACATCATAATCATCATGATTTTAATACTACACGCTCTCCACCACCACTAAACTTGATCCTCATCAACCAGACAATAATATATCAGAGGTCACAAAAAACTGTTGATGCATCAAAAATGTATATGTGGAAAAGAGAGAGCGAGAAATCTGAATTGGATACCTGAACCAACCTCAACTAAAATTACGTTAAGAAAAATAAGATTGATTACGTGAAAGGGAAAGAGAGAGAATGCAACGAGAATGGAGTGCAGTGGCGTAGTGTTCTGTTCCTCGTCATTTTTATTTAGGATTTAGGACCAGTTCAATTTAAGTAGGGTTGGTTTCTAGCTGTTATAATGGTGGTGGTGGTCGTGCCGTGCCTAAACTTTTGCCGCTGACTGGCTTGTCACAAAAATAACAATAACTTGGTGGAAACAAGCAGAGAACCCTTCTTACTTTTCCCAACTGCTATACACTACCACTATACTACCAGAGATAATATTATTGCCTTCCCTAAGTACACATTATTGCCTTCCCTAGATATTAGATGGATACAGAGACTTTCAGACTTTGTATTTTTTTAAATTATAATCAGCACGTCAAACTGCAGTCCAGAAAGTACTGAACGAGTGAAAGAGAGACAAGTAGATAAAAACGAGATAAGCATTTTCTCCTGTTCACTGTCAATGATGCGCATGCATTATCCTGGCCATCAACAGTTTCAGTAGCCGAGATGCTCAAAATTATTATTAAAGTAGCAAACCTACTTACTTTATGTGGCTGTTTGTGTCCGTCAGTTCATCTGTTAACAAGATGTTTCAATATAAATATATAAAGCGGGCAGCCAAATATTAGAATCAGATACGAAATGATGATTTTGATTAGTTTGTTCACAAAAATTATATGTTCCGTTGTCTGATAAAACTAGACAAATGAAAAGTGTGCATTTGCTGCTAACAAATATTCAAGCTGGTTTCGCTACTTTGTTATGCTATTTTCTTTCTTTGGTTTTTATTGTACAAACCCCAGATTTTATGGCAAGACCACTCCTTTTTGGTACCCCATCATTCAACACTATAGTAGCTTTATAGATAGGTAGTTCTTTGTATTTTTCAAAGAAAGAGCTAATATTTAATTACATCTCTTGTTCATTGCTTCAGCTCAGAATTTTAAATTCCAGCAATGATCCTAAATTGTCAACAATCAACAACCATCATAACTTCAATCTACGCAATGCGCAACTCAACAGTGCGTAAACCTGATATGTAAATA
>JAHZMV010001922.1:0-11115 GCA_027743765.1 Coecobrya sp. COE2
CCCACCGGCTCCTCCCCCCACCATAGAAAAATCTTGTAATCTTTCCCTCAGCTCCTTCTCTCTTTTTTTCATCTGCTTCTCCTCCTCAATATGTTCCACCTCAGGTGGTAAATACTCGACAACTTCCGGTTGATAAAAATGGCTCTCAGTAAAAATATTATTGGCGGTTGGTGACGATTTGTTGTTGGAGGGAAAATCTCGAATATACTGGTTTCCCTCCACCTCCATCAACTTTCTCTGTCTTTGCGCCTCCCTCTGCAGTTTTTTGAATCTGTACCGTTCCAAAATGGCTTCCTCCGAGTATCCCTCCTCGTCCTCGAAGGAGGGGAATCCGTGCCTTCGGAGAAAATTGGTTATGGTGAAATATCCTCGGGAGTCGGGCGTCATGTCGTGTTCGTTTAAAGTATCCAGGGCGTCCACCTCCCCGACCACCACCTCAGCTCCTGGCTTGCCGGCCAAATAGTTGGCGAGGAATCCACCGGGTTTTGTGAAGCTTGTGTTTTCGTAGATGCGCCACAAGGGGGAATTCCTGAGGTTGATGTTGAGGTTCAAGCTGAGATTCAGGTTGTTGAGGTAGTTTAGGCCGAGGGTGGGCAGGGAGAAAAAGTCACGGTAGTTGTTGTTCTCTTCCTCCTCCCCCTCCAATTCTTCCCCTTCTTCCTCCTCCCCTTCACTGTTGCTGGGATAGAGGCGGTCGTTGGCGATCAAAAATTCGTCGTCCGAGGAGCCTGATTCACCGGCAGAGTCCTGGGGATGGGAGGATTCCTGGGACTCCCCTTCACTGTTGCTGGGATAGAGGCGGTCGTTGGCGATCAAAAATTCGTCGTCCGAGGAGCCTGATTCACCGGCAGAGTCCTGGGGATGAGAGGTATCCTGGGGGCTGCCACGCTCTCCTCGGGGATTTTTATTGGGGAGGATTCGAGGCTCCAACGCCTCACGGGCCTCGATAAGAGTCTAAAAATAATTAATTAACAAGAATAATTATACCTCAAGCTCGTTAATTAACTTAATTACAATTAAATTTATTTGTAACAAATCTCACCATCTTTAATTTAGGAATTGAAAAACATCAAAAGAAAAAAATAAGTTGATAAGGTGCTTGAAGTAGAATTTATTTTAATTGTTTTGATCCAATCAGTTTTTTGTTGATATGGGCTGCTAGGTGGAACCAAGGTATCCGTTGTACTCTAATCTCGCGTTAGCCTTTTGGGTTATCAAGCTTTCACTGGAGTGGTCTAGAAATAAAAATAAATAGAAAGTGGATTAGTTAGTTGGCTTCTTAATTGATGATGAGTTGGAACTTGACGGAAGAATGAAATGAATTTATTTTTTTATTGATGAAGACAACCAAGTGCTGAGGAATTTAGGTCGTAATAAAAAAAGAGAATAACAATTATCTAAATTGGCCATTATAATTCCTTTGCATTCCATTACACAATTGATTCATTCGTTTTTTTAGCTACGTAGAAAAAAATGCTTCAATATAAAATCAATACGCAATTAACTGTGCTACTCACAGTAAAACGTCAATGTTTAGCTTAATGTCCCATTAAAAATGATGATGAAAGCTTTTATCGATTTTTTATTAATTAATTTTATACTGTTTGCATATCTATCAAAAACAGTTAAATTTAATACGTATATGACAAATGACTACATTTAACTATGATTTAATGATTTAACTACAACACTTGCCATGCATAAAGAATGAATGCACGTCAGCAAAATGATGAAAGCGTTGAATAAAACGCCATCACAATTAAAATCTCTTATCTACTAACTATAATCTTATCAATGACCTCTTGTTGGCGTCACTCCTTCCGGGAGGACATTTTAAAGAGGAAGAAGCTCCTTTTTTACTTAATTATAATATAAAATTATAAACAGGGATTATCTTTAAAAATCTAACAATTTCGAATGAATAATTATATGCAGTTGTACCCACTACAATTAGCTAATTGCTCCTACTATTACCGTAGGTAAGTGAGCAGCCTTAAAAATGAAGGCGTCGTTTGATCCTAAATGGCGTCAATTGCAGACCTTCAAGGTGGTCGCTTCGCTCCCTCGTGCAAGGTTACAATAATTTTCACTGACTACCACCACCAAAATTATTAATTAAATTACTACCAAGCTATCTAACAAAAAAGATTCCAATCTTTTCTAACCACCTTACTCAAACTAGAAGAATGAATGTATGAACACAGGTAGGTATTTAATTACAGGTGAGATCCACATCTCTCTCTTGAGAGGAACCCGAGGAGATGATGATGAAATCACTAATTATAATCGCCCATTCTTCTCCTTCTCCACCAAACCACAACCACAATTTAAACGACTTGATGATGATTTTAATGGAGCCACAAACTATGTTCCAATATAAATTAAAATATTCTTCACCTTCCAAAAACACCCTCTGTACACCTGTTCAGTCAAGATGCTTTATAATAATGATCCAATTTCCAATAATAATTTTATGCTAATGATAAATCCTCCCACAATTTTACCTTAAAATTATTTATGCTCAGACACAACCAACCATACTAATTATCCATCTGACTAAACTAAACAAATTCCAACAATTTTACCTTTTCTTTCCACTGGATCTCCAGCTTATCCAAAACACAAAAAGATAACCACTTATATAACTCTTCCAACCTTATCACCACCCAACATTTGTTATTGACATTGACCACCAAACAAGTTAACTATCCACACCACCGTAATCACAATTAAATCCAACCAACAAGGAAAAAAAATCTTCTCCTGTCTGCCTTGACCCACAACTTAACTTACTAACTGCACGTAGTTTACTAATTACTGTCCTTGTCAAAAAACCTCGTGAGATCTGGCGAGTCGATAGTCCACAAAAACAAACCACACACTTTATTGACAAAAATATTATTATTTCTTGACAACTTCCTCTCCGTCCCAATCACTTTACTTGACTGAATCCAACAGAAAAATATTTTTGCAAAACATTTCAGTCAACAAGCAAGCGTGTGTATTTATTTTTTTGTACGTTGAAAACACTCTGCTGCTGCCTGAGTGAATCATCTCATCTCTTCATCCAAGCTGTGTTTTTGTTTTGATGGAAAGTCATCTCTTCTAGCCCCACAGCATACATTCTATATTATTGCGTCATGTATATAACACGTAGCTAGAGAGTGAGTATGAGTCATCCTTATGTGAAATTTTCAAGTAGGAAGAAACATGTATGTATTTTTTTTATAGAATGGCTCGGGTATTTGGGCCGTTGCTACATTTTATTTTATAGATTTCCCATCCCACTCACTCAACTTGCTAGAAAAGGCTTGAGTATTTTTGTGCTGGAGGTTTTAAAAACTGGATATTAATCTTCTGGCAAGTTGAGTAGATGTGTAAACACTTGTATTATCCAGTAGAATGGAAGATAATAATGGATGGAGTATAACACGTAAGGTTTAAACATGAGCGTGTGTTTGAATGACTTTTGAATGAGAAAATTGTTGAAAGCGAGAATATTTTTTAATCTTTTGTGTGTGGCGATGCTTTTGTGATGCTATAATAAAATGTGTGTACAAACTTGTTATATTTTTTGTTGGAATAAGCGTTACATGCTATAAAAATGGACAAAGCTGTATATTGCATAACAAGAGTGTTTCTGCATTATTAATTGGTAGAGGAGGTGTATTTACGTATGAATGCACCTGGATAATAATAAGGATGGGTTGGTTATTTAAAAACAGCTTTTTCACCTTTGCCAATGTCCTCTGTGACTCTGTGCAAGTCTCCTATGAACAGTGAAATAGGTAACACGTCAGCTTTTATTATTGCACAGACACAAGTGGGTTTAATGGTTTATTGCGAAAAAAATTACGTGAGTAATATTTTTATGGCTTGTGTTATCTTTTTATCTCTGGAGATGGGAGAGAAAGGGTTTAATTAGTCGATGTAGCAAGATGAGTTAAAGATGAAACTATCTGCTTTCCTTTTTTAATTTACCTATGCACACCTGTAATTAAAAAAAATAGAGCCGGCTTTGCTATATGACTTTAATGAACAAAACTGACTTTTTATTTGCACGGGAAAAAATTGAAGATGCCATATAAAAAAATACATTTAATATGTCGAGGTAAAGCTAGCCGTTCACCTCTTCACTCAACTATACCTACTTTGATTTTTAAAAAAATGTCAATAAACTGTCAAGAAGACTTTTGTCGCTTGCGTGGGATGAATCATGAATCAAGAAAATAATTTTTATAGACACAGGTAGAGTGAATACCTTAGCATACTCAGTTTATACATATTTTTCATTCTATTTATCTTAAAGTTGAATAAGAATCTCCAACCATGTAATTATTTTATAGTAACGGCGATAGCACACCAGCGAAGAAAATTGCATACTGCACTACCAATTCAAATTACTATATACACGCGTTGTACAAAAAAAAGGCGTTTACATTTTAAAGTGGAAAGTATATCCCCTTTCGATTTCTAAAAAAAACTTTATTTTTTTTTCTTTTCGGTTTCCTATTAACTTTTTAACGCCATCATCAGCGCAGAACAATGCAGCAGCCGCCAAAATAGCCAACCAACAACGCTATAAAATAAAAAGGCTATATTTTTTTTCTTTTCGGTTTCCTATTAACTTTTTAACGCCATCATCAGCGCAGAACAATGCAGCAGCCGCCAAAATAGCCAACCAACAACGCTATAAAATAAAAAAGGCTATTCATTCTACCAAAGAAATAAAGTGAAGGATATACTTCTTCTTCTAAGGAAATTGCACTAATGCTTCAAGCACCTTATATATAAAGGTACCTGTGTGCTATGTTGAAAAGTAGCACGCATCAAGCAAAACAATCATCAACCCACATTTTGCTCAACGGCGAATGATAACCTTGCTTGCTTGCAAAATCCTCTCTAGCCATTTGCGTTAGCGTTTGTTTTTCTTGAGGTGATTTCAACCATGATGGCAAAATGGCAAGAGCTTTTGTAATAAAAAATTGCAAGGTTTTGCGTTTTGCCTGTGTAACATGGCTCGTTATTTCCTCTCTCTAGAGAGATATCTTTTATGTCAAAAGTGGATAACGGCTACTGCGATGTGAACGACTTGATTGGCGTCATTGGCGTTTGGCTACCTGTGTACACCAACTAATGATACGACGTACGATGTGGCGTTTGTAACATGGCGTGATCTTTTATTTTGGCAACATGCTATACAGCTTCTGTCAGATTATTTGTCAATTTCCAGAATTCTCTCACGGTTTTTGTTTTGTTTTATGGATTGGGTTAGTGGATTGGACCGTATGCATAGTCAAGTTTTGCATGCGAAATGAATTTATTTTTCTTGATTAGTTTACTACTTAATTTTATGCCCTTGAGCCGGTTTCTATACGTCGGTATTGCCAAATTGGATTGATTTTTGGAGATAAAAACTGGGGGAATGTGAGACTTTAACTATAGCTCTTACTTAGAATAGTTATATAATTGCAATTTAAAAAAATTGCTTACCTGTTATATCCACATTTAGTAGATTTACCTGGTTTATTGACCGAAAATAATGAAAAAAATATTCCAACAAAGTTATCCACATTCACTGAGCTTTTTTAAAGGTCAACACCGAAAAGTCTAGCAGAGGTTTAATATGCATGACATTTTATTCCTCGCGTTTTTTATTCCAACTGGTGGCCTTATCAATTGTCACTGTGTATTGGCCTGCTTATCGATTTTAGTTATCGATTGACATTATAAAAAGGGCAGCACTCTTTTACTTTGCTTGTCAAGTTAAATAACCACTTGAAGACAGATGAGCTAGTTGCCTACTTAAAGTACAAATATTATTTTTTTGGGGTAATCCTTCATTTTTAAATAAATAGCCATTTAGTCGTCAATCGTCATAATTTAGTAGAGCAAATAGCAACAAGCGTGAAATATGGAAAACTCTGACAAATAAACCACCATTTTCAAGCCAAGCCCAGCTTTTAAAAATGACAGCAAATAAAAGTGTTGGAATATGACACATCGATTTATCGACGAATTGAAATTATAATTTGCTGACGATGATAAGCACAAGCACTTCAGAGTGTTATCACCGTGTATTATCATTGTAAATGGGTTTCCAGTATGTACTTTTTAAAATATTACGTGTATTTCTACGTGTTTATTGCAGATTTGCAGAAGTGTATGTTATCAGTGCAGCAAGAGACCAGGATTAAAAATAGATTTAAAATAATTGGCTCTGCTATAAATTTTATTCGGGTTAGTTTTGTTGCAAATTAATGCAGATTTGCAGAAGTGTATGTTATCAGTGCAGCAAGAGACCAGGATTAAAAATAGATTTAAAATAATTGGCTCTGCTATAAATTTTATTCGGGTTAGTTTTGTTGAAAATTATAAAAATGCCATTAAACAGAGGTGACCTGAAGGTTAAACCCGGTTTCGCTTTAATACAGTTCATTAAACTTATTTAAGCATGGATTGAAATAAGCTTTGTGGGAAAACTATAAATTAACGTCAGCAGCAATTATTTTCTACCGCAGCACGTGTTTCGCTACATTTTTCCAGCTTTGCATCACGTGCGCGACCAGTGAAATAATTTTCTGAGGAAACTATATTTTTTAATTCAATAGATTGATAAATGATAGCATACCTTGGCATTACCTATATTTTAATCTGAATATTTCTAAAAATTCCTACTGAGGTATCTAATTTGCATATTGTCTTTACACCCATTCATTCAAACAATTTTTCAAATAATTTACAATTTTCAACAAGAAAATAGAATACCAAACCGGCATTGTTTTTTGAAAACAATAATCAGGTAGAATATTAACAATGAAGCTTTTACACCTGTTAATTAGGTAATTACGCAGAAAAAAGCAAAAAGGCAAATCGAGGAGGTCAAAATACCCAAAAAAATTGACGTCAAAAGAATGACTTGTTTTAGAAAAAATTACCACGCTATATTCCCAAATTACAATAATTTTTTCCTGCTTTCCAGACAAAATGGTTTATAAATTGTATCAAAATTTTAAATACAAAAAACTATATCGTATGACATATTGAATTGCAGAAAACTATGTACTTATTTACTTATGCATAATATGGTTTTTTATAAAGAAAAATTATTGCCTAAAAAAAGTATAACAAGTTTACTTACGCAATATCACCCCACACAGCACAGTAGCCGCAACGTAACAATAATAATAGCTCAGCCAACAAGGTTTTCCTTTTTCAATATCTCAATCTTCTCAAATTATTTTTCTTGTCAGTTGAGTCAATACAGTGCAGTGGAATGAGAGAGCTTCTCTCTAGAAAAAATATAACTTCTTCTCATCAAGTGGTACGAAGACACACGATAACTCACTCACTCATTCAACTATAATTATAATTTTTTTGGCAAGAAATTAGGCACACAAATTATTTCTTCAGAAAGCTTTATTTTTATTACTATAATCACTCTCATAGGTTGGTTTCATCAAACAAAATTAAGTAATAATAATTAAGTAGTAACTCAATTTTATGTGAAGAATGGCACAAAATTCTCGATTTTTTTCCACAAAAGTTAATTTTTAGCTGTCACTATATTTATCTTTAAAAAACTCAACCGTTTTACACACCCACGCACTTCACTTGAAAATTTTTTGTATAATTTCAAACCCGTTTAAAATATTTTATTTTTCTGAAAACTTTTTTGTATTTGTTTTGTATTTGCATTACAAGCAACGCAATTTTTTTTGTAAACGAAGCCGAGCTAGAACAAAAAAATTACAGAGGAAGTTTCCTCTTCGCAGTACACACTCTAACTGGTTGATAAAACACTAGAAATTTATTTACTACTGAAAAACATGAGTAAGGTGCCACTTCCTCTCTTTACAAACACACATAAGCTATATCACTAAAAAAATAAACATTTTTGTGTGGCGTGTACATCAAACGTGCAAAAATATATTACACAGCGTTGAAAAATTGTTTTAGGCCAAGTCGCACGATAGAGAATCGTATGTTACGCTATGCTATATATACGCTCCTGCTGCATTTTTATGCGTAGTTGACTTGAACTATATGGATTGGAGTGGTGAGTGAAGGAGGAATAATAAAAAAAGAGAAATCGATATACAAAATCCTTCTTATATAAACTCCAAACCGTCGTCAGCAGCGTTTTTCAATATTGTGGCTTATGGCAAAATGAATGGCTTTGTTTTTTCTGTAAGCAAGTCGCTTTTTGTGTATATTCCCAGCCGTTATAAAGTATTTTTTTGCTTATTACTTTACCGTTCAGGGTAAAAATTGTTGATAAGACAAGCTGTTTTGCACTACATATTGTAGCATCAATATTTACGCTAATAAGCTGAAAATTATTCCGCTTTTTTTGTGTAATATTTTATGCAGTAGCACACACATAACAGCAGTGAATTAATAAAAGAAGTGAATATTTTATTATATACCGGCATAAATGTTTCCCGTTTTTGTGTAAGTAATTTGTTGCATGTTATCGAATCACTAGAAAATACTCTCAGGTGAATTAATAATTTTCGGTGGAATAAAAAGAAGGGTGTTCCGAGAAAAGGACTATCCCACCTGAATAATTTATCATTTTATTGTCAGTAATGAGCTGTGACCCTTTTATGACATTGAAAAACTACAACGCCGTTTGTTGTTCTAATAAAATGTTAATATAAATTTTTCCGGTTTCCGGTATATTACTGGACAGCCTTTATATTATATTATGTACATATTATAGTTTTTTGTCAAGGCCAAAACTAAATTATTATTTTGGGGAGATAGAATAGAATAAAAAGGTTGACAAATTGACAGGGAAATAATACAAAGCTATATCTTTGAGTAGAAAGCTTTTGCGAATAATCGGAACTGATCGTTTTTCACCGTACAAGTTTCCAGAAGGTATTTGAGAGCTTCCTTTCAATTGTCGGAATTTTCCGGTGGTGGGGCCGGCCGGATATTTCACGGTTGATAAAAAATCACACACACAGGAACTCTGTGTATAATTTTGTATGACATGAGATGAATGCATGATTAANTTTTCACCGTACAAGTTTCCAGAAGGTATATTTTTTGTACAAAAGAGAGCTTCCTTTCAATTGTCGGAATTTTCCGGTGGGGCCGGCCGGATAATTTCACGGTTGATAAAAAATCACACACACACACACAGGAACTCTGTGTGTAATTTTGTATGACATGAGATGAATGCATGATTAAATAGGAAAAAGCCGTAAATCCTTAAATTATAGCCGGTTTTATTTATATAAAGTAGAGAGGAAAGTGAAATGTAGTGGGGTTTGGACGAGGTTATAATCTAAGGTTTTACGGTGGTGGAATACGTGATCATCAAAGGAAATTTCGAGTTTGAAGTGGAATTTTCTTTTCTAGGAAATCTACACAAGAGCCAAAAAAGCTAAATTTTTTACATACGCGTGTGTGGAGTGGAAAACTTTTCAGTTTATTCTAATGACACGAACGAGTGGAAAAAAAGTGAAAGTAGAAAGGGAATAATAATAATAAAGCGAAAAAAGACAACTGCTGCTTGCAGATTTTTTTGGCACGGGAAACTAAAATCCTTTCATTTGGGAAGGTTTTTTATTTGTTTATTTATTTTTTTTGCTCGTTCATGAACCTTCCACTACGCAGTAGTGAAATAAACTGCCAAAAAAACCGTGTAAAATCGTAACGCATCTGCCACTTAAAAATTGCTAAGTAGGTAGGCTTGTCAACGTGAAACATTTTGAATGAATAAGGGAACACGCTACAATTTAAGGAAATACGGTTTCCACTCTATTTTAGTAAAAAGCGCAACAAGCTCGTGGAAAAGAGTTTCCACAAAAATGAATCTTTAATTTTTGGCAATAAGCCAGTAACAATGTCAGGCTAAGTATTTTCTGTACAATTTAATGTAAAAAAGATAGTTTTTTTTTAAAATTTCACCCAAGCCATCATTGAACTCAAACGAAAATTGATGGCTTCACTTTGCTTGGTTCAAGGTCACACGTTTTTTACGTGCAAGATAATTAGGTAAATCATGAGAACCAATTAAACTTGTTGCACTACTTGCGTCAAAGAAATTCTACCCGGATGAAAATAATTCCTGAGAAAAATTAATTAATTAAAATAATCTGATTAATTTATAGTCTATTTTTGAGAGTCTCACATAGCCCCCGTGTGGATAACCTCCAAAAATAAATATGATAACTACTCCATACCTCCACGTCACCTCCAAAGATGCTTGGGATAACAATGCTTGTAGGTTACCAACGAGAATAATTTTTGAATAATTTTATTTTTTAGTAAAAAATAACACAGCTGACAAAAATAAATAATTTGACAAAGTGTGATTTATATTTTTTTATAAAGCTTATCAAGGCCCTTGCAAGGTGTTCGAGAGTCGACAAGGCGTCTCCTTCCAAACCACTTTGGCGAACAAATGGACGCCCAAGACACTCCCAACGGTCACCAAGACATGACGCCACCCTCCCGAAGTTGTTTTACTGTAACCGATTATTCTCCAAGAAACGGAATTCCATCCCCCGGAGGTGGTTGGACGAGTCCTTCGGAGGAAACCATTTTGGAACAGTGTAGATTCCAAAAGTTGCAAAGGAAGGAGACCAGACACAAACGGTTAATCAAGATGGAGGGATCCTCCGAGGTTCGTCACAGGACTGGAGGTGGAGAATCCGTGGAAATTACAAGAATTGCTTTGTCATCGTCGGAATCCAAGAAGATAAGCAGTGGTGGTTATGGTCAACAAGCCAAGCTGAATCCTTTCTACCACCGGGTGGAGTTATCATTCTGGGATAAACTGAAAATTGGACTGATGACGGTTACACTGGTGCCGTTGAAGGTGCTTCTGATGATATTTTTTCTGGCGGTGGCTCTCCTTATCACTCTGGTGGGGATGCTGGGGGTGACCTTTGAAGAATCTCAGAATAAACCTTTGTCCACTTGGCGTCGGTAAGAGTTTAAAAAAAATTTAAGGTGCTTTATGATAAGATGTTATCTTAACTAGTTTTTGTGTATTTAATTATTTTGTAGGGTTATCCGTTGGATTATGGCGAAAATTGTGATGCGAGCGTTCGTCTTTTGTTCGGGTTTCGTGTGGACCATCAAGGAAACTGCGAA
>JAHZMV010001924.1:0-11132 GCA_027743765.1 Coecobrya sp. COE2
CTGTAAATTGAAAAAATAGTGCAACTTACTGCTGCAGCCAGTTTGGTCGGTTTCCCAAAATTGCAATTTGCATTCCATGGATTAGGAGCGCACAAGTCATTTTCAATATACTTGACCGACAAAATCATTAACGTTCCGGCAGTCAGATTGACAATCCCAGCAGCGAAATGAGTTCCTGAACTCTGTGAATAATTTTGTATAAAATGACATCATTAATATGACTAAAGTGAAACAAAATATTTATATGATTCGTGTTTATCCCGGTTCAACTTACAAGTGCCTTTACAACAGGACTTGCAGATATCACGCTGAGTATCAGTAAAATCACGGATACAATTAGAAGGGTGACCACGCTCCAGAAAAAGAAACGCTCTTTCATAAATTGTGATTCATACGACGCAGCACCACACCCAATAGCTATAATTCCAAATACCTATTCAAATACATTTAAAATGTAACCGTTATAAAATTTCAGCATTTCTGGTTTTACATGTAATTTTCCAATCAAAATTTGACTCTCACCAGATGAACAATTTGGAGAAGACCCGCAGGGCTCGCTAAATGTTTTGCATTTGCCATTTTTAAAGTACCTCCTTAATCCAATCCAACATATGCACTTAATTCGCAGGGTTATTTTTTTCAAAAAACGGCAAATTTCAGTTAATTTCCCAAAAAAGTATGTTACAGGTATATTCACACCCTGAAAAATATATTCTCCGTGTATTATTCAGCACCAACACCACTTATCTCAGCATTGCCAAATTATCCAAAAAAAGCAGCTCATGAATTCTCCTTCATGATACTGGAAATAGGTTATCTGTAAATCCACTGCTATGTTGTACCGTTTCACTCCAATTGTTGCTGCTGCGAGTATACGCTATGCCAATGCAATGGTGGCGGGGCTGACCTCATAAATTATATTATATACGCGATTTTTTTACTTTTTCCATTTCATTATTTGCCTGCATCGCTCCTTATCATATCAGCGAACAACAGAAAACGACAAGATAAGGATAAAAAATGTTTTCTGTTCCTATTAGCAGAGTAGTTTGGACATCCATTTAATAATATCTATTTTTGCCATTTCACATTTACATGCAGGCATTATAATATGCAATGCAACTCTGTGTATTATTCATGCCTTATCTCTCCATCATCACAAATCACAATCAAACTGTTTACTTTAACATTCTCACCGCATCCACCTAGAGTCCTTTTTTACGATTTTCCTGTGAAAATTACTTATAAACGGATGAACACACTTAATATTACTTTTTTCTGGTTTGATTACTCATAACAGCAAATATTACTATGAGATATGATGATGATGTGATTAGTCACTGTCATTTTCAAAATGGTGCTTGGCACAACGACTGACATCATCGTTTTAATTTCATTACGTGATGACCCCGAGGGACATTATCAATGATTCATCGCGCACACGGAAAAAATTATGCAACTCAAAAGTGGTAATTTAATTTCAACGTTTATTTTCACATCCGTAATTTGTATTTACAGTAATAATATTGTCCATCAACTTGATTATAAATTGAGAAGTAAGTGCAGAAATTTTCCCCCAAGCATTCTACTAATACCCAGTCATTAAAACATGACAACTTAAAATTTATGTTTTCCAAAAGACTACTTGACTACTTACTAAATTACCCATCACCTTTGAAAGTTACTGACTACCGGAGCGCTTGCGGGCTTGTAAATCAAAGAATATTTTAATTGTCATCTTGTCTCCTCTGTCCAGCACCTGAAGCACGTCGTTGACCAGCATAAAGTAGGAGTGGCGAGCGGATACGGCTTTGAAGTCATTTGAGGCAATTGCTGTAAATAATCCGAGCAAACAAATAAACAACCATGTTTTACGACAACCGTTATTATTACGATCAACAAAAAAGAGGCTCACCAAATTCTTTGACAATTCTGTTATGCGCATCCAGTAATGTGACATTATACGAAGCAACGAGTTCCCTCCAGTTTTGGTCTACATGTAGTAATTCCATGTTGATGCCCAAGTAGTTTTGATTATGAATTTCTCTCATGAGCAAACTCGTTTTCCATCTTGTATTTCCGCCCCAGTATCGCCCTGCTTGAAATTCCTTGGAAATGTGGAGATCCACAAATGCCTGATCCTCATCAATTTCCCTTCTTAATTTTGTAGCAATATCTGATATCTCCCATTGTATCAGTTGTTTCTCAGAGGGGCCTGGTGGTAGCTCAGGGTCCTCTTCTTGTTTCCCATTTGGAAAGATCCACAAATGCCTGGTCCTCATCAATTTCCCTTCTTAATTTTGTAGCAATAT
Source organism: Coecobrya sp. COE2 (assembly GCA_027743765.1). Classification (NCBI taxonomy): domain Eukaryota; kingdom Metazoa; phylum Arthropoda; class Collembola; order Entomobryomorpha; family Entomobryidae; genus Coecobrya; species Coecobrya sp. COE2. The sequence continues at coordinate 2,313 of JAHZMV010001924.1, forward strand.
CTGATATCTCCCATTGTATCAGTTGTTTCTCTGAGGGGCCTGGTGGTAGCTCAGGGTCCTCTTCTTGTTTCCCATTTGGATACAGTTTTGTACGGAGACGGAAACGGAGAGCGTCATTTGTTACCAGTTTATTAGCTGGGTTCTGGAGAGCCGTCATGGAAATCATGCTGGACCAGCCTATTTTCTCATTCATTTTGTAGAGATGCATGTCTGGTCCATCTGAAATGGAAACAGTAAAAATGAAAAAAAAAATCTCTCTGAAATTGGGGCAAAATGAAATTTTGTTAACTTACATGTTGAGTACACTTTTCCATCCGAATCCAAAATTTCCACTGTAAACTCATTATATACTGGCTTTTCTGCCATTATCAGGGAATTGTACAAGCTAATAAAATTGCCACTCCTTTCCACAAAAGTTCTCCAGGTGCTAGGCAACTCTAATAATCTTCCGTTTTCATATACCACTTGCTGATTTTTTAATCCTGCCGTCAGAGCCTCGTTCCAGTTATTTATTTCAAACTCGATAGTTTTCGACTCGTACGGTGGGCTCGTGTACTTTTCCACTGTTTGTACTCTCGCCGTCATGTTACCCATTATTACGGCCAAATTCTGGGTTTCTAATTGATTCCTCATTCGTTCCACTGTCGCTGCCATGGTATCGTTTTCGTGAACTGTTTGAAGTTCTCTAACCTTCTCGTTTAAAACTTGTTGCTGGAAGGAAAGGATTTCCGAACTTTTCCAAAGTTCCTGGACATCCCTCTCCGTATTAGCCAAGCGACTTTTGATTTTACTGATTTCTGTCGAATTTACATGACTTTCGCCTCCGCTACGATGTTCCTTCTGCGAAAATCAAAACGTTGTCCTCAACAACTTTTACAAAATACATATGCTTTACATTTAATTAGAGTGTATGTCTTACAGAAGATTCCATATCCATAAGCAGTTCCAAATTTATCACGCGATCCATTACTCCTGCCAGTCCGGTGGAAACGTTGTCAATTTTTTGCTTGGTGGACGCCATGTCTGACGTTATATTCTTTGCTTCAGTTTTATGCACCTGAAGATAAAATGATAATTTTAACTATTACATACATCGTCTATATTTAAAGGCTGTCGGAGTGGTTCATTTTATTTACCAAAATTATGTTATCCACATTGTTCTGGAGTTCGTCCTGTCCCTTCTCCAAATGCCTGCTCGCCTTCCATAATGCATTATTATTCTCTTCCGTTGCTGCCAATCGGTCTTTTATATTTAACAATTCTTCTCGCATTTTGGCTTGCTCCGCCTAGAACAGTATAATTAAAATTAGTTTTAAGAAGAGATCATAATTAGGTATGTGGATGCTATATGATATTTTATATAAAAAGAATTATGTATACATCAGTAAACTCAAACTGTTGAAGGATTTTATTGATGCGCTCATCTGCCGTGACAAACTGCAAGTTAAAGTCTTCCGTTCGGTTCATTACGAACATGAGCATTTGCCGGACTGTCTTGTTGTCCCTTTCGTGTTCCTTTTTACAACCAAAAACCAAGCCATAAACCAAATAGTGCCAGAAAAATAACTAATAATAGTAATAAGATAAAAGCACATAAACTAAAAATGTAAAATCTTCTCTTCTCACCATGTCCATTTCCAACAATTTAACCAAAAACAACTCCTGTGCTTTTGAAATATTTCTACTCAATTCCCACAGATTATTCACGTCATCCTCCAGGTTCCTGCAGTCTCTCTCTCCAGTACTACTCGCTGTTGGTGTCCCCGTCAAAGAACCACTTTCCAGTTTAGCATTAGGATCGGATTCACCCAGTCTTGAACTAAAATTGGAAAACTAAGAAAAAAGGCAATAAAATAATTGTAACAAAACTTAAAAAATATAATTTTCTCATAATGCCCCACTTACTCCGTAACTGTACTCGTTCGTTTCATCCTTATTCTTTAGCTTATGTTTCTCCATCAGTCTTTGTCCTTGCTCCACAATGAAGTCACCCACATTCTTACTTAGATTCCGCACCACCTCACTCAACATTTTGCTTGCAATTTTGATCTCCATAATCTGCAGTGACACATCCTCATGATCTGCCAGATGCGCGGTTTGCAGTGCGGTCACCATATCTCCACTGTGCTCTATAATGTCCTTGAGCTGCTTCTGTGATCGCCACAACTCTGCCACATTCTCCTCAAATGTCACGATTCTATCCCGAATCTCCCCAATTTCTACTTGCATGGCCACGCTGACTTCTGTGGGTCTCGGGGTTTCCGTGTCCATTACGTCGCTAGCTCCCAGTCCCAACCTGCCCACGTCAATCTGCTCGATCATATCTTGCCTAGCATTATCTACTCTGGTTTGCAGATCTCTCAGCCTATCCAAAATAACGCGGTTATCATGCTCCATTTTCCCGATACTGCGCTGCACCTCAAACAAATCCTTTTTGGTCGTTGCGTTATCATTCTTATGAACAGTTCGCAAATCCGTGATCTTGCTCAAGATTAACCCATTCATTTCCTCCAGTGACACAAACTGTTGGAGAAATTGCTTATTCGCAGAAAACAAAGTCGTTATATTTGCTTCGGCTCCAGATAACCTCCTCAACTGATTTCCATCCAAGCTCATTGTCTTCTGCTGCTGCTCAAGCGCGCTCCCAAACTCGTCAATTTTCAACGCAATATTCTCATGTGCCATGTTATGCGCCATATTTTGTTCCAAAAGTGACTCTTCAACTTGCTTCACTTCATGCTCAAAATGTTTTGTAGCGTTCCGCAAACTCTGATGAACATCCAAAATATCCGACGTAAATTTTTTGTCGCGTTCTGAAATTTCCATTTGTAGCGCTTTGAGTTTTGTGGTCACGGCATCCCATTCGTGTGAGTGTTCCACGTGCTGCTTCTCAAAATTGTCACCAAGTCTTTCAATTTCCTTCCTCGAGTAGTTTGATAGATTCTCCAGCTTTAACTTTTCTCCTTGGGAAATTTCCGCAAGTGCTTTGACCATTTCTGCCAAAAGTTGTGTTTCATTTTTCGCTGTTCTCTGCCAATCCTCCATTTTCATGGTCATGTTTTGCATAAAATTTTCAAACAGGATTGGCTTGTTATCCGGCTTCCTAGCTTGGGTTGCATTTACAAGAATGGTGGCATTACCCAGAGCTTCAAAAGACGTTTTCTTGATATCTGCCAAATCCGCCGTGGTTTTCAATTGAAGTGCTATCAAGGCCAAACTTACATTTTGCTCTGTTGCCAGAATCTTTTCCTCCAAAGATTTTGTATGTTCTTCCAACTTTCCATTCACCAGCTCATAATCCCCAGTGACTTTGTTCACTCTGCCAGAAAGAATGTTGAAGCCTTTCGAGATAACTTGAGTGTTTTGCTGCAACACTTCAATGTTCTTTTGCATGGTCGTTATCGTCCGTTCCATGTCCAGCACCTTCTTTTCCAACTCTTCCATTCTTCCCTTCATGATAAAGGTGTCGTAATTCAAGGGTGGCGACGGATGATCGTGTTGGGGCAGATTGTGATTATTTAACGAACTGGTGCCTATCATTACTGGGTTGAATCCATTGATATTTGAAGATGTAGGTGTATTCGGCAGCTCAGTCACGTCTTCAGGGTAAACCTTGGCAAAATCCAAATCCAGCCCGTCCGCATATAATCCACCTCTACAAAACCAAATAGCATGATAAATAATCACTCATAAATTCAAATAAAAACATTATCTTTTTCATACCTTTCCAATGGTCTATAATCCTTCGTGGCACTCACGAAAAAGTCATTAATCCCCCCAAGTCCCCCCATCGCACTCCCTAGTCCTATCACCTCTCCAAATGCCACACCTTTACTCTTCGTTCCAGAACCACCTCCACCTCCTCCACCTGCCCCCGCTTTGTCAATCCCCACCCAACTGGTTGAATGCATACCTGGATCATGTCCCAGTCCAAATGATACTCTCGTTCTTTGTCTCTTTGTCGTCGGCAGTATACTTGCCGTTGTCGTCAGTCTTTCTGTCGTTGTCGGTTCAGTGGCTATCGTCGTCGTAGGTTTTTGTGTTGTCGTTATCGGACTGGGTGTCACAATGGTCAACTTACTACTAGCCTTACTCTTACTACTACTACTTTTACCACCTCCTTTCTTACCGCTACCATTTCCCTTACTACTTCCACCACCTCCAGGTCCCTTTTTGAAAACTTTGGAGTAGTGTGCACTGCTCGCCGAAGTTCCAAATCCTTTAATTACCCCACTCACTTTATCTCCCAACTCCACCGAAGCACTGGCACTACTTGAACTGCTACTGCTATTTGCACTGCTTGAACTATTCTTTTTACTACCTTTAGTTCTTGAGTATTTTGTTCGACTAGATGATGGCGATGTTGAATATAATGATCCCTTACTACCTTTCTTTCCACCTTTTTTACTCCTGGCAGCCTCACTTCCTGGAAACTCATGGAACACAGTCGCACAAGCCACTAGAGCTGCCAGCAGCAACCACTTTGAACTTTTCCTCAGCCGCATTCTCAATTTAATGCGGTCAAGTGTCGATATCGACGATCCCGAAAAAAGAAACAATGATAGAAAATCAAAAGTCACATTTTACACCGAAAATCCTGCAAACGCTCATATAAACTTGTAAACTTTTTCAAGGTAACAAGCCTTTCGTGATCTTTACTCCTTTCAGGCTGCATTGGCACTGACATTGACCATGTCGCTTGCATAAGCCATTTCTTCATCGTTACATTTTTCATAGGAGAAAAAATACATTATGAAAAATTATTGTAATATGCTGCCGTGCTAAATGCTTTACATACTTATAAAAAATGTACAGTAATACTTTGCTTAGTTAGTTGTGGAGTAAAGTAGCTAAATTAAATGTAATTGGTTTAGTAGTGCTCCTTATAATAATAGCAATGTAAAGTAAGGCATGTTGGTTTAGTGTTTTGTCTGATGATGGGAAAATCGCTTGTTACTGTGACAGGGTGAAAAAGCTGACAGGAAAGGGTTACATCCGGAAATGCATTATGCTATGACTTGTGTGAAAAACCGGCTCATATATAGTAACCTGCGTAGTACGTTCATTCTTCTGAATCGAATTAAAAATCACAAGGTAACTGAGAAAAGAAACGAATACAAATACTACAACTGATGGTAATCATGATCAACAATCGCCAACCACAAAACAACAATCATGGTGATACAGAATGTATGGTGGAGTGGGTCGGGTAGTGGCTGCTCTTTGTTGTGCGCATTTGTGCGGGGGAGGAAACTCTCGCGAAAAACTATACGCATATTAAGGTTAGATATACGTACCTATATACAAATAGCATATTATACACTAATTTAATGGTTTTACAAGCCTTTTACTGTGCAAAAGATAATAATAAAGCAATAAGCTTTGTAAAAAAGCAGCGAACATTATTGATAGCAATATAATATAGGTATGCTGGTTGGTTATTGGGTACATGTATTGTTTTTTATCGGAGAAGAAAAAGTCATCCTTCATTCTTCAACATTGTTATAGTCAAGTGGTTAGTTATCATTTTTATGTGAAATATCTTGATAAACAATGAAGTAAATATAGCACACTTTGCTATAGTTCTTGAAACATTGATTATGATTATTTGTCGGTAAATAAAAAGAAAAGAAAAAGGAATGAGTGATGATGCCGTCGTGTGTTGATTTGATAATCTGAAGCAGGAGAAAAAATGCATTTCACGGAACAAGCTGTAAACTGTGGTGGGAGCATTGCAAATTACTTGGAAATTGCTGAGGGTTTATGTTGATAATATGGCGTATTTCAAATTGCAACGAGGAAGGAGTTTAAATATTTACTGACCATAAAGACGGCCTAGACGGTTTACTGATTATTATGTAAAGTACCGTGAGAGATTGGGAACTAATAAGGAGGCCGGGAAATGACAAATGTAAAAAGTTGCCACATCACATATTATTGCATGTTTCAGATTACTATTCCGATGAGTTGCTTTCATTCTTATTTAAGTCGGCAATTGGGATAATGATATGAATAGAAGGAGGAGATGGAGGATGGCAAAGAGGCTACTGATTAGTCATCTAAATGCTAATGTCATCGGGGCTAATCATCGCAATTTTTTAAATTCTCAGCGTGCTTGCATGCGTGAGCGAGTGTGCTCCTGAACTAAATTTTTATTATTGCATTTTGTCATGTCGTGATGATAATACCAATGTCGCTGTTTGTGATCTGATCGCAATTTTTTTTAAATTCTCAGCGTGCTTGCATGCGTGAGCGAGTGTGCTCCTGAACTAAATTTTTATTATTGCATTTTGTCATGTCGTGATGATAATACCAATGTCGCTGTTTGTGATCTGTGAACAACTCTAAAAAGGGCTACTTTTTTCTTTTGTTGTGTGTGGCGTTGCGTAAGATAAGCCTATTATGATATGACAATCAGTTGAGTATGATGATGACCATGATAAGTAACAGTAGTGGAGAAAGGAAGGGAAAATGCGAGAATGAGGGTTTGATATTATGCGATTTGTGTTAGAAACCTATCGCATAATTTATATTTCCGGTTTGGCCTTCAAACTGAAAAAAAATGGAGGAAGGATGGTCCACTTCAGCAAGTGCCTCTAAAGTAATGCGTGCAGATAGATTTAAAATTCAACACGGGTTATGGCACTTTGACATGAAGTTATCAAAGAGATGCCAACAATAGAAAATCATTTGAATAGAGGTAGTCAAATATCCATTAAAGTCCAGTTAAGTCAAAAATGGTAAATGGAAATACAACAACAGTCAATGCACAGGTTACAGGGTGTAGTATAAGCGATGGGGTTATATGCATCTGTTATCTTCGTTTGACACCTGAGGCTGTAGGTAGACTTATTAAAAGTGTGAAACCAAGATAATATTCGATTATTAATTTTTAACAAGCTAGCATTCAGGAAATGATATAGAGAGCGAAGAAGGTTATTGCCAAGCCAACTGACTAAATACAACCTGAACCAAACAAAGAACAGGTAAAGAGTGACAACGTAAAAGTAGGCGAAACTCTTTATGGCAGTAAATAAAAGTGGAAAGAAGAATGACAGAAAAATGCATAGGAAATATTATAAGGACTTTTTCAAGAGTAAGCGAAAACGTAATAATTTTAATTTTCATTGTTATTCTATTAATATTTCTTATGAAGCATGAGATTATTAAAAATAATAGTACACTTTGATATTGTTTCACTATCAAAAAATCGGGTCTTGTGTCATAAACCTACTTTTAAGGATCAGTGAGAAGAAGCAGTAGACAAGGAGAAAGGAAATGGAAACCTTATGTACACCTTCATGTGTGCACTATATACATATTATTTAAAAGTAAAGGGTTAGGTAGCATAGTCATCATCGTGAGAAAAATTTTCAGGATGAGCAGAAAAGAATAGTAAAAAGTGTGACATGATAATAGTGAAACATGCTGCGCACACTGGCAAATGGCAAAGTGTTATGTATTTTCATTTTGTATGTGTGTGTGTAGGTGGGTGAGTAGAAGAGACGGGTTAGCCACGTAACACTCACTTATTTTTGCACACATCACACACAAGTCAAAAATATATGACCAACTTTTTCTTTGCACGATTACAATTTACAAAGTATTATCAACTTCCTCTATGCTCATTAGTGCAGTTTAGATGTCCGTCTGATGCTGCTGCTCAGCCTCTCAGCTTTCATTTCAGATTTTACTTGCATTTGGTTATTATTATTTTTTTAGTTTTACACTTTTCTTCGACAAGCACATAAAACATGCATGTAGGAGATAAGAAGGAAGTGCAGTTGTTGTTGACTGAGAGGGTGACGACGAGCATGAGAATGGGAAAAGGGCGATATCCCGAATAGATTTTCTTCTCGTATTATTGTGTTAAATGAAAATGAGACCGACATTGGGAAGTCATTAGCATTGATGGTGACAACATTTGAGTAAAATATTACGTGACGCGCCAGACAAGACATTAACTTTGACACGAATGTATTTTGGACTTGAAACATGACGGTGTGTAAGGGATACTGTCACGATGAGTTCGATTGATAGTTAATAATTGGATTATTGGCTCAGGTGACACTTTTGAATCGGATGTCAAAGGAAAAGGCGACTCATGTTGGAATTTTTGAATCTGACATTTGATCAAAATGGAACTGGCAATTAAGATATGACAGTAGATGCAGCTAGCTTTATTTCCTGTTTTTACTACCGACCAGCGCGTCATATCAATAAAACGTTGTAAATACATGTGGGTATTTTTATGGCAGTGATCTACTTTCATTAGTTAGCTTGTTATTTTGGAATCTCGTTTTTCTTTCAGATTGCTGCAGGCATGTAACTAGGCGCATATTTTATGCTTAAAGATAATATGACTCATTTATCAAGATTTTCACTTCTTTCTTTCTGTCTTATTTATAATGGCTGTACTTGTTAGATTTTATATTAGAAGTTGTCTAATGCACTGCATTGCTTGAATAAGTAAATGTGTAAGTAGTAAATTTCTCTGTCAGTATTTCCGGTACTTTCAAAACATTCTGATATTCACAAATATGAAAAAAACATCTCCAAAATGCCAAACAATTTTTGGGTACATTTATGCCTAATTTTTTTTCTTTTCAAACTTTCTAAAAAAGGGTAACATTGAAACTTTAATATAAACAAACGCTAATTTAACATGAAGGTGTCAAGTTTAAAGGTAAACATGGGTTTTTGCACTTATAAAAATATGACCACACTCGAAAATGCCGGTGCAGTTGTTACTTTGTATCGCAGTTACATGCACAGTCGCTCATTTAATTTCACCTTCAAAAATGCAAGTCATTTCAATTA
>JAHZMV010001925.1:0-60427 GCA_027743765.1 Coecobrya sp. COE2
CACTAGAAGAAGTGGAGTGCTTGGGTATAGATTGTAGATTGTGTTTGCTAGCTATTCCTCAGGTGATCCCATTTATTCCCAGCAAGGGAAAAAATCCTGAAAGAAACTTATATAGTTTCTCAAACGTGTACGTGTTGTGATTTTATGATGGTATAGGGATACAACATTATATTAACACAACATCTGCATAAAAAACAGCACAGCAGCTGAGTGTGTGATAGGCACACTTACAAATAAATGGTTACTAGTGATGAAGGTTCACGAGATTATTAAATGTTATGAGGGCACATGTTACAAAAGTAGGGCAAATTTATCACGTTATTATAGCAGTAATTTTTAGACTCAAGTAACCCTTCTTGTTATTGTTTTTATGAGACCAGGTCAGCTAAAATGAGACCGGGTTCTGCTTTACTTGGTCGTTTGTATTTGTAAGTGCAGGTGGCAATTAAGCACTTAAGGTTATAGTGGAGGAGAAAGTAAAAATAAGTTATCATCATATCGTGTGGTGATCATTACGGGCAAAGGTTGTTCACTAAGCTTGTTATGGTTAGCAGAGCATAGGAACCTTTTAAGCATGAATTGGAGTTGTCGGGATGAGGAAGTGAGCGCAGTGAGCCGATGATAAAGTTGTGGGTCTGCCCTTTCATTTGCTCATGTTCTCATATCTTTTATCATATTCCACAACAACAACCCAACCAACAAAACATTCCATGTTGCATAAAGCCACTTGCATTAGTCTCTATAGCCATAGAACGCCCATAATACCACAACAGAACATATATGCATGCTTTGTAGTGTACCCTTATTGCTTACTCTCGGTCTCTGCTTCTGTTAATCACTTCATTTAATCGAGTTTTCTCATAATTTTTCCCTTATGGCTCCTCAAACTCAATCAATACTACAGCTACTTGCCTCGTTGTGAGTTGCCGTGAGAGGAGAAAAAGAGGAAAGGAAAAAACTTATTCGAAGACAAGGTGAAGAACTAATCTAACAAACGGACGCTGCGCTAACCTGTAAGTTCTTGGTTCAACCCAAGGAGTTCTCTGTATACTAATGCAATATATGCTATTCCTCTATACCCAAAAAGTTTACCATACGAGTATGCTATAAATGATGGTGCACATGGAGAAAATATACGAAATATATAGAAAATGGAGCATGGAGCTACGTTTACTTAAAGTATTTTGGTGATGTTCTGTAAGCACATTTGATTGTATATCCAATTTATATGTACTCGATTGCACGACCAAGAAAAGTCATAAAAAGTGAGAAAGCATGACTTAGACTTTTAACAGAGCATTGACGGTTCATAATAACACAACGTGCGTTATTTTCCTTCCTAAGAACAGCCTTCAATAGTCCATACACACAGGATTCGTTTGAGAAAAGTAGAAAAACCTTGAGGGCTAAAACTTCCGTCTTTATCTTCCTTTTTGCACCTTTTAGATATTACACAACTTATCTTCAAGGTATCATACATAAATATTTTTTATAACTAGTACTGCATATATACAAAACATAGTGAGTAAAATTACATTTAAAAAGTACTCCCAGATCCAGCCGTAAACCAGTAGTTTTCTTTTCCATGTTCGTTAGCAGCAGTTTCGTTTGCCGTGAAAGAGTTTTTACGTTCTCATTTAGTGAGTTGAAACGAGGTAAACAGTACCCAAAGCGAGCCAGTGAAAAAAAACGAACTGTATGATACCTTATATCTACGAAGAACGTGCCACAACACCAAAGAAATAAAAATCTTGTTAGGACAGCCAATCTCTGTGAATAGTAGATATATGCCTATACGTACAGAGCAAACTATATGTAACTTGGGTATATTTTTTGTATTGTGCAATATTCCGTGCTGTTGTTTACACTGAAAACACTCGACCAGAGAAAAAAGCTGGAGGTGAGCTGGTAATGTATACATAAGTATAGCTGGAATAGTATTGATGATGATAACAGCCGTAATGGTGTATTGAGAAAACGGGTTCGGCATTGGAAACGAAAAAAAGAAGGCATGATTCCGTTAAAAAAAGTCGCCCATTCCCTTCACCATTTTTCAATATAAAAATATTATTGCAAAAGAAAGGAAGGAATCTACACCAGGTATGTCGGGAAAAAAATGGTTGAGTACACAAGAACCATACGAAAGGAGTGATGATGATAATGATGATCGCGAGCACGCGTGGCTGGTAAAAGCCTTGTAGGAATAATACCAGTGGATATTTGAAAAAAGGATATTATCGGCAAGGAAGAAGAAAAATAGAAAGAACTGACAAAAACTTTTTCTCTTGGTGCATTAAACATACCTGTTGTGTATGTGGAGGAATCAGTGATTTTTTGAGTATAGATAGATTTAAGCATTTCTGTGTATTTTCGTGTCTGTGAGTAAAAGTAGAAAGGATAAAGCATCAATGTAATGATACCCGTCTAGAATTCAGAAAATGCTCTTGAATGTGGTGAAGTCGAGCAGAAAAAAAGTTGAATGTAACTTTACCTTTTCTTGCCATCTTTTTCTTTACCTTCTTGCTTTTTAGTCTACTTTCTCAGGTTTTCCATTTTTCTTGGGCGTGTGTACGGAATGGAATGGAATAATAAGACTTATGTTTTGTATTGGGAAGAAGGGTGTAAGAGTAAAAAAGCGTGTTTAGAAAAGAAAAGGGTATGTACATAGTATGGTGAAAGGACATTAAGGATCAATCATTGATCTATACCTTTGTTGATGAGATAGATTTTTGAAGACGCAGGGAATATCATTTGAATCATTGTTATAAAACAATAATAATATATCATATAATTAAATGAATTCAAAGATATTAAGTCTACACCCTATCATAAACTGTGGCAATTAAATGGATTTTACTTTATTTAAAAATGACGAGAATGACATTTAATGACAAATGATTGCTAATCTCATTTAGCAATTTATATTTTACATTATCATTTACCACGATACGCTATCATTTATTAGGGCAATTGAGAGAATAATTCTAAAGTTTCTACATTCCGCAAAACTGAGACTAATAAGGCCTACAATATTATTTAGAATTAAACGCAACATGAGCATAACTTTCCGCCAGCATAACCATTTCAATTTCTTATTCATATTATTCTTCACCTTGTATTTGCTCTGTGAGGTTTATATATTGCTCGTAGGTTTACCATTGTTAATAAGATGATATTGTAATTAAATCTAAATGATGCTGCGGACATGAACCTTGTTCAGCAACACATCCATCGTGATACCATGAGAATTAAAGAAAACTAAAGCTTGCCATAGTCTTTCCTTTATACGCATCCTATGCGCGTATTAAACATTAGTTTCTTGCGTAGTGTGCGCACAAAAATCATCCACACATTATTTCCGTTCTCTGTGCCAAAGGTGATAACTCAAAATGAGAAAGCTTTCCGTCTACTGAAAAAGCCAGGCACGGAAAAACTTAATTACTTTGGCTTTCTCCTTAACTTATTTCTTCTCTTGGTTCTTATCAATCCATCCTTTCTATAATCTACTCCTTCGAGGATGTGAACGGAGGAAGAGAATCTCCCCCGTGTGCTTTTTCATACATTATGGACGTATCACCATAAAACATGAGGCAAAATCAAGTTGGCAATCTGTTGGCAAAAAATCTGATTCATGAACAGCTTTGCTCTGCGGCGTTACTCAAACTCACTCATCATGATGATCATGCAAGAAACAGCAGCCGCGCGCGAAAATGAGAATGGAGAAAAGCAATATGGCTTTCTGTGCGCCTTGTGTTCAGAGTTCAGACTTATGGTCTGAATAAGAGTAAAAAGATAATAGGGAAAATATCTTTCTCTTTCTGTTGGCTTGATAAAGAATGTTTCTTTCTGCTGGCTAGTTAGATTTTTGGATTCATCTTTTTTTCAGAAGATGAAGAGGCGGAAGAAAAGTGAATTACGAATTGTGATTCAAATAACACTAATAGCATCCCTAATGGCGTGCTTTATGCCTTTCACAAGCTCTCCTCGTCTACACTACATACATCTGTGCTACAGGGACCCACAATCAGCTCCAGGAGCACACGGTACGCAAGTCGTACGGTCCTTGCCTACCTATACGAATTTCAGGAACAAAAACGGTCGCGTCAGCGAATCAAGGATTGGATTTTTTTCTTAGAATGAACAGCAGCAGCAGAAAAAACTACTAACTGCTTTGAGATAGATGAGTGTGTAACGGTCCGTTCACTCATTCATTTTCCATACGTGCTGTTGTAGATATACTTGGTGATGAAACTGGAAAGATACAGAACATAGATAGAAGCAAAGAAAAAGAGAAAGACAGACAGATAGTTTCAAGGAGAGTTGAAATATTATGGGCGTATCCTGAGAGTGATACATGTAACCACCCAACCCACTGCGGTTTTATTCCAATATTAAATGTGTGTGCGTAAAGCTATATACACACTTACATATGTGGAAATTTTTTTGTTCTGCAACTACTGTTGCTTATAGTTATCGTGTAATAAATGAAATGAGGGGAATGTATTTAGCAAGTATATTGGTATTCTTTTCATTTCGATTGCTGCCTTGCCATTTTTGTCACTATTTTATTGATGTGTAAGCAGGACCATTATACAAGATTTTTGGCTGAGGTTTGCATGTTTTCTCTTTTCAAGATGGATAAATACTTTCATGAAATACCACCGGCTTTTAGTGCTGTGTTGGTGCATGATGCGCACTCTTTCCCTCTCCCGTGTGTAGCATCGGATTAGAGTTGATAGTAAATACGTCTGTTAAGGCATTCTTGTGGTTATCGACTACACACTATACGAGCATGAGATTACTTGTGGTTTTGAGTAGCTATATACTTACTGGTTCACTACATTTGAGATGTATAGTGTACAATTTATATGTTCACTTCCCTCACTTTCCTCCTCACGAGAATATATGGGAGTGTTTAAACAGTGGTTATAGTAAAGTAAGCATTCATTTTCCCCCGGCCATCCAGGCAAAACTAAACAAATGAGAGTGAACTAAGCAAAAAATATGAATGTGGCAGCAGTGTATTGCTGAGTTGTGCTTAGAGATTTGTATTGTGTCCACCGGAGAGTCCACCACAATTTAAGAATCCGAATGGATAACAACAACAATAAAGGATAGGTCGCATTGGATCTTAATCCCTTGCTTGCTATAGTAGCCTGCCATGCATTTCTGATTTTGCAGCCTATACATAGGGAAGAGAGCAAAAGGGGTAAAGCACATCTGGGATTTACCAAATGTGCATATAATATAAAAACGGGGAAGAAAATGAGAGTGAGTGACTGGATAGAGCTGAGCGGAGAGAGCTACTGTTATTCTTTCAGCTTCCAACATTACTCCCACCACCACTGCTTTTACTTTTTTGGAAGTAAAGTAAGCAAAACACAAAGCGTACTTAGCACTGTGCGTATTTGAATCTGGCCCGGCATGCCGGAGCCTAATCCCTTCTCCATAATATATGGACGTTGGGGAAGACGAGGCACAAAAAAGGATAAGATAGACACGTACAAACAAAATATTCCTCCAGACGCATTGCTTATTTTCCCCGTTTTCCTATTATTATCAGGGGAATAATATGGCACGGCCAAATAGACACGCATACTACTCTTTAATTTTTCTTCCTACCGCACTGCCTCGCTAGTTATACGTCAAAAAGGATTGGAGGCGAGTCTGTATGGAAGGATTGATGGAAATAAGACGTAGACACAAAAACAGACAAGGGGAAATTTAAGGACCTTATATTCTTCCTGTGTCACGATTGTCGTTGTCGTTTTTGGATTTTTTGCTTATCCGTAATACTCTGGCTTGCCAAACCAGGCAATGGCATCAAATTTTTCAAGAGATTTCAAAAACTCGAGGATTAAAAACGACTCAGTCAAAGGGAAAATTCCTTGGTTTTTCAGGGGTTAAAATCCAAAGTTGTAGTGGTGGTAGTTGAATGTTCGAGGACAAGCAGAATGAATGCTGATGATGGGAGAGGGGAAATGGAAACAGACTTGATGAATAATCGCCAAAGACATTATCTGTGAAGAGTAGAGACTAGTGACAAGCAGAGGATAAGAGAATGGAACGAGAAGCTCAATAAGTTCCAAAATATATTGTCAGATTCCATTGTATATGGATAGGAGATTCGTAGTTGACAAGTGAAGGAAACAATTTATGCGACAAATTAATTTCCTCCTGTGTACCACCACCGGTCCTATTACAAAAGTTGTAAAGACACAATTTAAAAGCCTGACAAATAATATGGATAGGAGATTCGTAGTTGACAAGTGAAGGAAACAATTTATGCGACAAATTAATTTCCTCCTGTGTACCACCACCGGTCCTATTACAAAAGTTGTAAAGACACAATTTTAAATGCCTGACAAATACTATCAAACTGAATGTAGCCAAGCCACCGACCAAATAAAGTACAGTAGCAATAGCGCAGCTCCCAATATTAGAAAACATGGAAAGGGTCATACCAATCCCTTTTCGTCTCAGATTGCGATGTGATGATGGCAGTGTAAGAGTGAAATGAATGGTAGAGCTAGCACTTCCAGTCTGCTAGTCAGACTGTCTTATTACTTTACTTTGCAATGTGTGTATGTCTCTCTCTCTCTTTTGATCCTGCTGCTGAGTTTTTTTAAAGAAGGAAAGTGAAAGCTTTCATGCATACCTTTTTTATCATCACAGCTTTTTCCGGGTATTACTACAATATCCTAGGAGAAGAAGTGTGGAAATTAATTTTTCATTCTGTCAGGTGTCTCGTACATTTTCTCATTTCCCATGTTCACTACAAGCAGTTAGCTGTAAAAATGTCTTACAGGTTGAAACTAACAGTTTTCTGCAAGGCACCATACACATTATAATGTAATGTTTCGTTAGTACTTCATTATGCATGCTACACGTGATCGACGTGAAGAGGTTGAAACTCTGAATCTGACTAGCATATATACTTGGAATTGGGAATTGACTTGCCAAAATCACTTACCAACCACGACTATTGAAACCACTCCGTAAAGTATACTGTACAGACTACAGACAGGATGTTGATAACGATATACATACATATAATATAACTGTAAACATACATAGATAGGTAACAATCCTTTAGAGAAAGTGAATTTGCTGAGAAATACAATACGTGTGCTTCAGATAGCCGCAATTGGCAATTCAGGTAGACTTCTCTAGGCGTAGACACGTATTATATAAATATATACATAAAAATCGGGGTATTGATACCAAAAACCCCAAATTGAAGCGGAATAAAGAAACTGAAAATCGAATTCAGGGATTCGCATGAATCGATCCTTTGTGGGAAGGGGAAGGGCATCTCCAACTAAACATCACCGTACTATATACACACAATAGCAGCTAAACAACAACAAAAACACTACTGATTCCACCACTATAGCGTACCACTGTTTTGCAGACTATTCTCAAGGGAATAATATACGGCAGAGGAAATCCCGGTTTCCCTGTTTCAGTCAGTGAAATATCGGTACACCTTTGTCGATTATTTTTGTAAGGAAAGCTTGTGTCTGTGCATAGCATTGTGCGGTATCATTTATATACGAAATCGTTGTGCCATTGACCTGATGAGACAATGTGTATGTACGCAGTCACAATTTTTGCAATGTATTATTTACGAAATGAATGGTCTCTGCTTTGGGTCGTTTGTTGGCCATACTGAAATTATAGGAACATTCACAGTTAACGCAACTGATAAAATTAGTTATATCACTTTTATATATAATGTACCAACATATATCTTTTAACAAAACTCTGGGAAATATCTGCGGTTCAAGAGAGATACAAAAACCTATATCAACATCAAGCAAGGAGAAAATTATGCGAAGGGTTCATATCTTTTTTTCTCTCTTGAACCAATATAATGGAAGGACTACAAACTGTATCTCCTTTTCATCACTTTGCTGAGTCATTCTTCGCATCCTCACTATAAAGACAGGTTTCCTGAAATCCTAGATCCCTATGCGCATACATGCAAAAATTATCATATATTAAGTAAGGTACAGTACAACATTTGCGATTTCAGGTCCCGTTCCTTCATGAAATTCAGGATTCCTTGAAAAACACAAAAGCATATTTAGTTTTATGCAAAAGGTGTAATTCCTTGACTTTTTACTTAAAAATAAAAGTAGAAAAAACATCTTCTCTTCTGTGTCGGTTAAAAGGTTTAGTTGGTTAGATTTCTGCTTCTGTAATGGTGCTGGTGTTGGGAAACCCCATGCATTTTTGAACAGGACGTGTTCTTTCCGATTTTCTGCTAAAAAGGTAACAAAGTAACTTGACACAACATCCTTCGTCGAGATACGAATTTATACGTATTATTTCTCAGTGAAGGAAAAGAGAGAAAAGAACATTTTTTTTCTCTGTGAAATGTAAATTTTTACCCACAGAAAAACCAGAGTCACTTTTCCTTTTTTCTCTTACCGTTCACTCCGTACATATATATACGGTCTTTTAACATTTTTCTGCAACTCTTTTTTCGCTTTCATTCTATTGCCCAGACGCAACAAAAAGGATAGAATGAATATAATATACTTTACACGCACATATTTTTTATGTAAATGCATTACCCACGCAAAACACACAGCAACATCAGCTAGCAACCCAACTTTTGGTCTTACGTCAAAGCTTTATACTTTCTTCTCTATACTTACTTCTCCGTAAAAAATGCTGCGCAGAGGGTAAACGTAAAGCATTACCACCTCCTAACTTACTTAGGAATGTAACGTGAGAATGAAAAGAAAAAAAGGTGCTTTTGAAGATTTTTTACAGAAAAAGTAGAGAAACCAGAGTCGACTTTTTTTTCCTTTCTAAAAATATAAAAAGAAATAAGCCAACTTGAAAGGAGAGCATGCAATGTGAGAATATTGCTTGTACCTGCTCTATTACCCAGATATACATAAGCCTGCAGGATAATATATCAACACACTACCCACACACAAAATAACATTAGGTGGGCCTACTATTTTTAAACTAAGTTTATTCCTTTTTCAGGATCCTCTTTCACTAAAAATATGCAAATGTACTTTTCACTTTCTGCTTTAAACTTCCGAACAGGCTCTTTTCTAAAGAAATAAAAAAAATCCAACCTTGCTAATCTAAAAGTGATATCTATTTGTAATGTAAAAATATCATCCACGTCATCACCGCAGCACCCAAAAAAAGCGGAAATGGTAACTGCATTATGTAATCACACCAAAAGGTATATTTGGTAGGTTCATACATTGTAAGAAAGAGGAAAAGGGAAGAGAGGGAGGAAGTAATTCCATGCGTGAATGCATTTTTCTATAACTGCAACTTTCATAATAAAGAAAGCTCAATGTGCAACACACACGTGTGTGGGTGTTGGTATACATATAGCTGTAAACCTTTTCATTGTTCATTGTAGTGGAGGGAAAGGTACGCGATGAGAACGACGGCTGCATTCCAACGCACTTAAATCATTTTGTGGTGCAACTAACATTCCCCAAATTATACCATTTTCCCTTGTTATCGGACAATAAAAAAGGGAAAGGAAGTAGAAGAAGAAGGAGGAAAGGAAAAAAGAACGTGTATTTTTTCAATGGCTGTTACAAAACGAACAAAAAAATGTTTCCTTTTTTCATTCAATTGTACAAACATATCCCGTTTTCCCGTCAATTGACCTTATACATTTTGGGAGAAGAAACTAACGAACATGTTTTTACTTATACTTTGTTCAATTTTTTCTTCACGTTTTCCTGTATAATACATATACTTACATATATTCAGTGCGTTTTTAATACAATGAGTGTCACAGCAGTTGGCCGCTCTTTTGGATAGGCCACTGTGGAGCTATTATGAGAAGTATGTGCAGTGAAGGATAGGTACGAGAGGAGAAATGAAAATGAAAGAAATATCCCCGAAAAAAATCGGATGGTGGAGAGCAGTAAATGGAGCGGTATCAATGAGTACTTTATGGAGTATACATGTTTTGAAGCATCTGTACATACATACTTACATAATGTATTACCACCACTATACACTTTAACTTTCTATTTCAGGGAGTTATCAGCCGAGAGTTGGCGTTTTGGGAAAAAGGGATGAGAATACATTCGTCGTTGGTACAAATAAAAGTGACATATAGGAAGTCACTACAATGCTCTTATTGGTCTTCTTATGTGCCTAAAACATGCATTTTATTTCTCCTTACTCGTTTGTAGTTACAAGTTGTGTTCCATAGTTAGTATAAGCGGTTGTAGTAGTGGAAGGGAATAAAAAGCCGGAACATACAACTCTTAAAACGTTTCCGCTTTTTTGCTCAAGAAATTGAGAAAAAATTCTATATACTTTTGGCTTGTAGATGAAGAGTTGGAAGTAGAAGGTGCACGTGTTTTTTATTTCAAATTCGCTTGCTAATTCAAAAAGCTTGTAACAATCGAAGAGAGAGATAGAGAGACAAAAATTGAGAAAGAAGATGTTCTGAAAAGAACAGCTTTGTGTATACGAAATAAATAAAATGTATAAATGCATAGGTATAATGTTCTCTAATACTTAGTATTCCATTGTAAATGGTTAAGTAAAATGTCAGAGGATGTACTCACTTGCCTAACATTTGACAAAAAAGGCATTGATTTGCACGAGTTTTCAACGATTTTGTTTCTCCTCAAAAATGTACAACATAGTGTCATCCCGACTCTGTCCCATGATGATAAGAAATCTAGGAGCAAAAAACTAAATGTGAAAGTGAAGTTGGGCGACAAAACGTGTACAAAATAATACTTTTATATCTACGTCGACTTGGAAAATCAGGACAATTTGACAGATTTTTTTGGCAAAGCTTGCGAATTGGGATTCACATGTCTGTAGTATAGCACCAAAAAAAGTCTGTCAGTAAGACATGACATGAGGAAGAGTAAAAGGAAAATGTAGTAAATAGAGAAAAGATCTCTCTTTTCTTTTCCAAGAATTCTCTAGCTTTCGTATAAGAAGCTCAAGCTGACCCGTTCCATTTGGCACAAAGAAAATTGACGACATGGCCGTTGTATTGCGTTGGTGGAACGAGCTATTATATAGGCANTGGGATTCACATGTCTGTAGTATAGCACCAAAAAAAGTCTGTCAGTAAGACATGACATGAGGAAGAGTAAAAGGAAAATGTAGTAAATAGAGAAAAGATCTCTCTTTTCTTTTCCAAGAATTCTCTAGCTTTCGTATAAGAAGCTCAAGCTGACCCGTTCCATTTGGCACAAAGAAAATTGACGACATGGCCGTTGTATTGCGTTGGTGGAACGAGCTATTATATAGGCATATATAACAGAGCCCAATCTGACAGTATATTTATGTAAAATTTTCAATGATGCTTTATGCATGATGTGTTTCATAATTTTATTATGTGACTTAGTTATGAGATTTATGACATGTTAATGACGCCCACAATGTTAGTTTAAATTCGCATAAGTTGTATAATTTAGTACTATACAAGGAACAACCATCACAAAACACAAAAATCACTTCTAACAATTTATTCAACTGGTAGTGGAACTGCAAAAACCTAAAGTGGGAGTGGGACTCTAGGACAAAGTATATTTGGTCAACCCTGTAAAATGTTTATTTATTTAGGATTAGACATTCCACTTTCGCCTTATGTATTGTTTTCTTAAGGAAAGTTCTTGGCCAATATTCCATTTCAAAGACATTATTTGAGTTTCCTCATAATAATAACGCGATTAGAAGAATTGCAAAATATGTGATCTTATACAATGGGAAATCACTATAATCGACTAAAATTTCGACTACGTTACATTACGTATAAACATTGTCCGGACATTTTCCCATATCTACGGAATATATAAATAGAAGCGACTGACATCGATAGTCGATGCCCGAAGGTAAAAAGCCAGACAAGACAATCTTGTTCACGAAAATAACACAAGTACATTATAATAAAACATACTGACTCTAATACAACTTAAACATAAACGTGGTCAAATTCATAGAAATTGGGACCTTACCTCGTCTTTATCATTTCTCGTTTATTTACCATTCTAGTTTCCCTAACTTAATAACATTACGACCAAGGGAGAAACCAGTTCACTGAAATTAACTAGTAGTTTCTCGGTAAACATAATAAAATATGGTTATGCAGCATCATAGCATAAAGTAGGCTTCCTGAACAAGTTTGCACAAACAGACTTCTTTTATTTTATGTGGTAAGGGCATAAGAAACGTAAAGGTACATCTTCTGATTGTTTATTTTTCGGATTGTGTGGATGCCACTGGATGACTGAATTTTCTGCGGTGAGTTTGAGTCGAAGGGAGTACAGGTACCTACATTTTCTTACTTGTTTGTTTACTTTTCCCTGGTGAGTGTATTGACGTCTTTGTTTTCATTTTTGTCCCTTTGGCAAGGAGCTTACTTTTATTATGAAAATACAATCAATATAATTATCTTGATGAGTCCAGATGGAAATATGTGCAGAACAGAGAAAGTTAAAATAGAATCTAGGTAGCCTTTTTATTAGCTTATGTCTGTCTACAGCAGTAACAAAATAAAACATGATAAGCGGTAGACCTCCGACTGAAAAAATTCTTTATAGCTTAACAATGCGTGAGTAACTTGTCCCAAAATACTGCTTCAGTTCATATAAAAGGATAGGACACGTGGTTAGAAAAAATAAAGACTGACTTGATTTATCAAAAGTTGGTGAACTAAAGTTAAGTATACCGGATTCATAACATATTGTGTAACACGCAAATGTAAAATAAAAATAGAACGTTTATGGCCAAATCTATCGATATGAAAGGAATAAAAAATATGTACCATACAAAATTAGAAGTTACATAACCAAAGTAAACGCAAAAATTTGTTTGTATTCTTCCCACTGACTCTTACAAATCCATCTCCTGTTTATCAGTCTTACTTACATCATGTGCACTTGTGTAATATTCAACTCATCTTTCAGGATTAATGATCACAAATTCGAGGAGACTTACACAAGCTAATACTGTAGAGAAAGTGAAAAGGATATACAACGCTACACAGAAGGAAAAGTTTTAGATTAAGGGACGAAACTTGTGCCGTTATATATAAGATGGTATAATATAAACTTCTAGTTTGACGTAATAAAGGAAAAAGAAAATAGACCCTAATAAGCAAGAAAAAGTTTTCCTTCCTTCGCTCATTCATTCCAATTTCCACGTTTTCTATGTAATTCCTATATTATACATAGCTTGTAGTGAAAGCATTCACTCATTCCTTTTCTTGCGAGTAAGATTTACTCAAACATTCGTGAGTTCTTCACCGTCGTCTCTACTTTCCTTATGCAATCGACTCGAGGCAGAAGAAAGTTGTTTAGCTGTTAAGCTGGAGAAAAAATTACCTTGCAAATTGGAAGAAAATTGAGTAAAGTGAAAATTCTCGAATGTATGCGATGCAATGCATTCGCGGATGGCAGCAGTGTTGATGATGACGATGTTGACGACAACAACGACAGTGAGACAGAAATAGAAACACAATAAGGGAAAAATATAATACGAAACTACCTCTATAATATTATTATTAGCAAAATGTTCTTGTCTACCCCAAGCATTTTTCTTGTATATGCGTCGTATTTTTATTTCGTTAGAACAACTTTTTCCCAAAAGCAAACTGCAATTTCTTCCTTGACTTGACTTAACCGACGAAGGTTACATCAACTTAATACTTTTCTTTCATTTGAACAAAAGTTAAGTTCTTTTTGCTGCTTAGCTTTTTAGTTGTTGTTACTACTACTGTTTTTGTTGTGTTTTAGGAAGAGAACGGGTAGTAAAGGATTTTCATCCTTTTTATTATTATTTCCTCCGATTGGGAACTTCATCTTGTTTTCTCTCCTTTTCTAGTTACTTTTTTGTTTCTTCTTTTGCGACAAAAACACATTCATTTGAGGAAAACGGGAAGTAGGGAGAACATAGCGGCAGCTTTTACAAGGCTCACGTCCTCAACTGGAGATTTATACCCTTTCATAGAAAAAATAGATATACAACAATAATACGTATACACACGTTACATCACTACTGTGCTAACGGCCGATTTAGCCTAAAAATACAAGAGTCGTTTATACTTTCCTCATTATTGGCTGCAGTATAAACTACTTTCATATAAGTAATAATAATACAAAATTTCTTTCTGGAAATGAATCCGGCAAACGTCCAAGTCTCCTTCTGTCTTTCCCTTGTTACCAAAGGGTACTTTCCAAGTCTTTTTTTTCTTTCTCGATATGAACTTTGCTGATTCTGCTGCTTAGAGAGGTAGGATGATGATAGGTACTACAGCTTCTACAAGATGCCTGTTTACTTCACTATATACTTCCCATAAACATTAAACGTTTGCCAGTTATTCCCTCTTCTGTTTCTTAAGAATAAGTATATAACGTCCACTATTACATCTTACATCACACAACTAAGGGAACAGTATAGAAAGAGAGACGTTGCATGGTACACACACATCACTTTCACGTTCCTTGTCTTCCTTGTCGTGTCTTGGTCTTCTGTTGGTGGTCTTGGGTCTTTTATATTTATTACATGTCCCATCGTAAAGAACCTAGAATACACAAAGCATACAGATACACGCTTTCTGTACGTTCATTGCCCACTTTTTCTCACCGTGTAATATTCAAGTGTATACATAGGCATATATAAGAAAGCTTATGCGGAGTCTTTATATATTATGCTTGAAGATATAAGAGGAAATGAACATGGATATACAAGTACCGAGAGACAATTGTAAGCGAGGAGGTAAAATGGAGTGAAAGTCAAATAGACACATGATGGTTTTCACAGTGTATCCAGATAAGTATATGATGAGAAGGAAAGAAAGGCATGGACGCGTGACAAAGAATCTCTCTCACACTCAAGTTTTTTAACTGTGTCCAAAAATGTGTAATATTCTTTCCTGCTCTACGTTCCTGGCAGTAGTGTTGAGTAACAAATAATATAGAATAATATCGCCATATAGTGAAATATACTACAATGGTGAAGGTGGAAGTTGTGGGTTTTATGAATCCAACGAAGAAAGCTGGAAAAGAAAGAGTGATGAAACTGGTGGAGAGGCTGCAGCAGTGGGAGTAGGAGTAATGTATGTAACGACGACAGTTTTTCTTGATGGTGGGGTGGTGGCACGTAAAAACTGATGAGTCGCGAAGAACGATTTATTCCTCAAGAGTTTAAGTATGTGGAACACACGCGGATGCCGTGCTTACGAGTGCCGTGTTGATGTTGATGATGTAGTAGATGAAAAGGGAGCAAAACACTCGTTCATTTTGCCAATGTACACAGTACTACAGTTGTTTTAGTTTTTACGTTTTTCAGCTTAAATGGAGAACACTAAATATGGAACTGCTCTGTATGTAGTGCTTATTTGTGTATATCTATATATAAAAGCAATCTCTTCCATTTGCTCCTACAAAAAATGATAACATCGAAAAATGAGATAAGGCTTTAAATCACAGAATGATTGCTTTATAACGTTGAGATGATCGTAGAAAACCTTGTACGAAAGAAAGCGTTTCTTTTCATCCGATGGTCAGATCTATGTTCCCTATCTTTTTATTTCGTTCCTGTTCATTTTCTTTGATTTTGCTTACCTTTCTTCTTCTTTTCCTTCCGTCGATAGTTTTTTTTGGATTAAAAGCATCAAGTATCAAATCAACGATTGACGACGATGAGAGGAGAAAAAACAAAAAGGAGGCACTTTACTCACAGAGATTCGAATGGATAGCGTATGAAAGGGATTGGAGAAGAAAAATGAGATTTTTTTGTTTCTACAAACCCTCGCTATAGAAAAACCCAACATTCGAATATCCAAGTTATATGAGTATAGATATATAATATATATCGCACAGAATTTCCAAGAAAAGAAACGGTGAACAGAAAAAAGTAAATAAAAAGAAAGTTCCATTATTTCCTATTGCACAGATATTCCTTTTACGACGACGACGAACAAGAGGATGATACAAGATAGTGCTCTTTTGAGACACTTGTAGTTACAGCACAAAAAACACATAAGGGTAGAACAGAACATTTCATAAGTGTGTTATATACTCATATATAGATATTCTTTGTCAATTTCCAAGCCAGGTCAAAAACACTTAAAATTGATTTCTTCCTTCTTCCACTATTTCCCGGCGTTTTACCTCACTAAAAAGGAATAAAGCTCATCGTCAGCATATTTTCCATCCTTTATACTGTAATAATATCACAGCAATAATACTATTATGGCCTATTGCTGATACTTCAGTAGCCAAGTGGGAAAACGTATCATTTTTCTCGTTTTTTTCTGACGATGAGTGGGTGAGAGAATAACGTAAAATGGAAACAGTTGTTATTCTTCAAAATTATCGTGCTCTGATATTATTGCAAATTGCCAGGTAATAAACATTGTCGTGTCCATTTCTTGACACTAATATAGTTCAAACAGTGTAGTACGTATGTAGGATGTTTGGCGATGATGATCGTGTCGTCGCATCCGATATTGGAAAATGGATCTGAAAATAATGGCAGAAACCTACAGGCACATAATGTGGATATTGAAAACTTCTAAAAAGCGCTTTCACATCTTGATTTTCTTGTCAGCGCGTACCAGTTAAAGTGATTGCGGCTGCAAAGAATACTTTGCGATATAAATGCTACAATTTGCAATAAAGATTATTGTTCCAATGAGAATTCGCTTAACGTCAAAACCAGATGTACGCACAATAACAATGTAAAGTGAACAATGATACCTGTCATGATGATGATACCTGCTGGAGTAATAAGAATTCAGGAGGACAAAAGAATAAACTTATCTATCATGCCGTGCATATACGTATGTAGAATCAATGATGAAAACTGACAAGGAAATGCGACAACAATATGACCTCAGAAGCCATTGTTATAGTTTTTGTTTAAATATTTTATACGAAAATTATTTGCGAGATGAGCAATGCAACAATTGCCTTATACGCTTGCATGCATGCTGGGAAAAGCAGGCAAAAATGTCAATATAGAAAGCGTATACTGTTTGGCAATCTTATTGATTATTATTTTCCTTTGAGATGATCTAATTTAAAAGAAGTTTATCTTGTACCTGTCATTTACTCATATCCTTTGACATAAAACTCGTGCTGATAACAAATTTCATCCCTAACTGATAACTGTATATTATGATTTTGCATTGCTAGAGTAGCTGGCTTATTACGTCGTAACTTTGTCGTCGTTTCTGACGGGAGAATATATTAAAATATTATTACATACGAACAAAAATCAAAGGAAGCAAGATAAACTAGGTTGTCAAACGTCCATCTGATTCGTTTCATAAGATCCCATTAGTTTATAAATCCATCTATTGGGAAATCCGGAAATCCTTTCTAGAAAGGTGGTAATCATATGGGTCTTTTTATCTTTTCAAGGAATTCATTTACAAAACCAACTGTATTTTATTTATGTGTATGTATTACTAAAGCAATGAAAAGCTGGCTGTACCTTTATGTAATTTCCAACAGAGACATCCTTCATCCTTTGCTTTTATTTATTTGTCAAAGAGTACTTGGTTGTGATAAGATTGCTCAATGATATGACATGTTCTTTGAAGAGAACCACGAGGAAACTCATCTTAATATATGTATAAATATATATTTCCAAGCTTAATTAAAGGCCACATATTTCATCTCCAGAAAATCTTGGATGGAAGTACTTTCTCTTTTCATAACTTTCATAACATCAGGGTCTCTCTTGGAAAAACGAATTCATATATGACTCAATTGAAGTTACATAAAAGGAGGAAAAGAGAGAGGAAGGAGGCTCAGGAGAATGAGTAAATCCGGATTATTTCAAGATCTAATTTTGTCCTATACCTTGACTTTTATGTAAAATTTAAATATATCTTAGAAATAGCAAAGAGAGAATTAATTTTTTCTGAATAATAAAATGGGTTTCTATTTTAGTTAAAGCAACCATTTCAATGGTATATTAAACATGACACATATAGATCTATAATGACACCTTTTGATCATTGCATAGTCTCTTAAGTGTAACCGGTATTGAGTGTACGTATCATATGAATATAAGTATATTTTTACGTTGAAAGAAATTGTCAAACATCTTACATCATTTTATTAATAGTTATTCGGGAAAACTATAATAACGATTCTACAAGAACAAGAAATCTGTATTTTAGATTGTGAAAAGAGTTATTATAACCAAGATTTATATCCACAATTTAAACCTAAACATACTACTCCCACAATCGAAATTGGTATTGCCACACAAGGAACATTTACTTCTAATAAGAATAGTATATTCTTGGTTGTACAACGTGAAATAATAACCTTTTTATTTGATGAAAATTCTAATTTGAAAAAAGGAATCCCATGAATTCAGTGCATTCCGTGCCCATTCAATTTAAATGTAATTTCATACTAATCTAATGGCACATGCACAGATCAACTTTCCTTTTAAATTTATTTTTATTACTTTATCTATATAAAGCAACACGTATTTATTTCCCCTCCTTAAAGAACGACAGTACATTTCACTCCTGCTATTTATTTTTGATCTCGCTTACTTATTTACATTTTCAGCTGGTTGCATTTTACTCCGTAAGAGTTGCATAAAATCATCCATTTGTTCGTTGAAATAGTGCTGAACACAAACGTATTCGCTAGAATACAAACAACAGAAATATTCCCAAAGGAAGGACATTAGCTCATGCACCAATGAGGTCTGATGAAGATTTTCTACCCATGATGTATAACTTCAGTTCGGTAAACCGAAGAAAACCAAATGATAGAAATGTTTAAATAAACTGCTGAGAAGGCAGAAATAAGCTTATAAGGAACTCCTTCTACGACCTTGGTATTCATCTAACTTTCGATGTAAGAATTCATAATTCGTATGATATTATCTCACTAGAATGTCTTATTCTGCGAACGAAAATGAATTAATACAGAGTAGAAACGCTTTTGCATAAATTTTCTAGTACAGCAGGTACATCCGTTTTTGCAGCTCCTGTACAATACTTGGGTATGTATAAATGTATAAGCATGGTTTAACTGTTTAATTACCTACATATATTTACTAACTATGTACTCACCTAACCTGCCTAACCTATTTACACTTCGTATTTTTATAATAACTCATCTGTCGTCTTTCATTCGTTCCCACATTGGCAGATTGTATTTTACGGCTGTTGGCTAAATTCTTGAAGCACGACATTGTTTAGCAAAATTAAAAATTCAACACATCTTGTTTGCTCTAGCACCGTTTGTTTCCTTGTTCATACGTACTACGGTAGTTACATGGTAAGATTTTCATTGAAATATGAAAGAAGACATGAGCTGCCTCATGTATGTATTTGCTCTTCCCATTTGTCGTAGATTTTCAACTGTTTAAAACTGCACTTGCAAATAAATAAAATTTCACATCACTCATATGCCATATAATTCATAGAGTTAAGTGTTGAAACAAGAGACATCAAAAGAAAAACTGAAATAAACTGCATGCTCAAAACAAAAAATGCCGTGGGATACTCGGTCGTGTTTGTACTGCTTAATATAACCCGTGAGTCTGTTAGCGTGTGTGATTATATGCGGTTGTGAAGATTTTTTACTCCTTTCCTTCCTGCTTTACTTTCATGTGGAACAAGGTTACGCGGTTTTTCTTTCTCCATAATTGTAATTTGAAGTATGTGGTATATACAAGGTACAATTACAATGACAAAGGAAAAGCAAAAAATGCATAGGGGGAAGATGGGAAAGTAATTAGTAATTAAGTATGTCTTTCACCATATATTTGAATTAGAAAAAGAAAAGCAAAGAGTGAGTTACTGACTAACATGTAATTACATACTTACAGGCATGTATATGCATGTGGTCAAAATATGTATATTTAATTCTGTTCAGAGCTTCACAGTAGCGCCAGTTCAGATAGTAAAATTAACAAGATGTTAAGTACAACTACATATATGAAGGCTCATATACATCGGTATACGCAATTTTCCAATTGGCTGGATCTCGTAATATAAGGCAATTTCCACGAAACTTTCACTCACCTTCTTCCACTGACGGAGTAATTCTAAAGGCCTCTCTCTGCCTGCATTAGCATCTAAAATTTCTAGCGTGCGATTACTACAGGCGTCTATAGATTATACCTATACATGTTTTTTCTAGAGAAGGTTGTGCATATAGCACTAAACCAAACGGGTATTACGTTTTCAAGCGTATTTCTATTTTATTCACTCTGATGAGTTCACTCATCACATTTCCCGTTTAACCATCGGTTTGAAAATTACTTCTTGGAAATTATAATTCACACTCTAGTTCCATTGCTTGCTACAGACATAGCTGCAACAACAACTCTAGTAACATTTGTGTTATCGCATTAAAGGAAATATCTCATAAGTGGATTTAATATATTCACGAAAGAAGATTTATGGCTTAAATGTGAACTTGCGTGGATACACACGATATGCATTTATGGCTATGTGCGCATGTATGTATTTGTCAGAGTAATATTTATTTTGCTTAAGAAAAAATCAAAAAAGCTGTTGATGTAACAAGCGACTTCATTTGAGTGTGGTGTATGGCTGTATTCCAGAAAATTGGATTCGTCATTATCGGAAGGCATGTTCAGCTGAGCTCACAAGCTATTTGGCTTCCATTTACAAAATATCCATTTACCCTGTGTGAGTATAAGGTAACTAAATATCTAACGTCAGTCGTCAGCTTGCTTCCTTGTATGTGTAGAAATAACGTGATTATCCAACCTTATTTCCTCCTCATTTGAATTCGGGTGAAAACGCCTAATTTAGATTAGGTCCCTACCACAGGCTTTTTGATGGCGGCTCTGAGTCTTCAAAATATTTTTTCGGCATTATTGATTCTGTGAAATTTATTTGCATCGTGATATGTCCAAAATAATCTATTAATACTTTCCCCCCTTTTCTTTCCCGGAATTCTATAATGTATAAGCGTGACATGAAGAAATAACCTTGTGATGGAATGAATGATGAAATATGTCTGATGACTTTATTGCTTTATTGGATGTCTGACAATAAATTGTCCTTTTTTGTTATTATTATTCATGGCATGCATATGCTCATCTGAATAACATTGTTATCCAGAAGAGAATATTGGTACAAACGCACGCATGTGTGCATCCCAAAATCACATCAATGAAATGACATGCCATCAATCTATCCATTTTAGATTCATATAAAATAATCAAGCATAAAGTAGATTCTATTAAACTTCTCGTCATAAAGTAATAACAATCAAAGCGTCACGGGGAAACTAAATGGCATGCAATACAACTAACAAGTTCAATTTTTTTTGGAATCCTGTTACATATATCCTATCAGAATGGTACTCATAATATTCCACCTATTATATCCAGCAACATGTTGAAGTTTAAATCAATCTCTACTTTTACTTGGCATCTACTCAAAATTCCAAAGTTATTTCTTATATTTTCCTTCATACAGACTGCATTCATTTTGGAGAAAATAAATTGTTTACAATGCCACTATACTCTCCTCATATCAATGATACTTTTCACAAACATGATGACAACGTACCCGTGTTCAAGTGTACACTGTTTTGGATCAATTTGATGATCGTTTTCTGAAAAGTGAGTAGAGTGAAATGACGATCATGATGACGGTGCGATGATCATAGTAAATTGTATGCATGCTTACATAAGCATACAGTCAAACCAATATTTGCCTACCATTTTACGTATATATGTGTGGGTAATATGCGTAATCATGTAATGCAAACAGAAGTACAATATTCTCTTTTTCTTTTCGTCTCGTTTACCACTTTCAAGGCAAGAAAAATCATTTGTGAAAAAATCCACCCTTTTTCTTCTTGCCTACTTTCACTTATTGCCTGTATTAAATAGCAGGGTTTTACATACGATAACGATATATGCGTTTCGTATGACAAAAATATTCCCTTGATGGAGCAGCGGAGCAAGACGGAGAGGGCTTTGTTGATCTGATAGTTATAAATGATCTTTTCCCCTTTTATTCTTTCTCTTTCTTCATCGTCTCTTCTTCCTTCTCTCTGCTTTTCATTTTGATTCTCGTTATGTGATGTACGCGTGCATGTGCTGTTGTATGTTCATATGTAATGGTGAACACACAGAACAGTGTAGTGTGTCAGATACAAAGTATTAACGTTGAAGCTGCTATACATTTATACTTGTTAGATTTCTGCATCGTCTAAATTCTGTAAATGGATACTCTTATTAGGTATATCTTTTTACTTTTATTCTGTAACAAACCCTAGCTACTGCTGCACCGCTACGTACATATACTGACTTTTATCTCTTTCAAAAGTGAAATGCATGCATCGACATATGGATTTATTACGTGTATCTTCTTTCTTCTATAGTCTGATTGTTCTCCTTTTTCTTTGCTTTCTTTTTCCGTCTCTTCATCCTGTGTCGTGGTGTCGTTAAGTCTTTCCTATCTTCCTCAATCTCATCGTCGTGATCATATGGATGGTTGTATAGTAGTGGTGGTGTGGTGTTTTAATACTTTTTACTGACGTCGTTTTCTCCGAGCCAAATAAACCTTGTGTGCAGTGAGTATTGAATCCGATATCCTTTGATAATGATACTTTCACTTTTTTCACAGCCAATAATATTCCATATACAAAAACTCTGTATACCCTGGATATACCCTATAGCACTTTGACTATGTTCACATTATAGTAACGTGACATCGTAAAACGACTTTCTTTTTTGCCACCACCAGTGCCATTGAGAGCGTCTTCCTTTTTTATTATGTATTATGTAGGTACAATGCATGCACCATCATCACCGTACCACATAGAAGATACTGCTGCAATATTATCGTTGCATCGATATCGTTTCATTCAGCTAATAAAATGTATTTTACGACAAGAAAGATATAGATAGTGAAGCGGCAGCAGCATAAGGTTCATTCTACACAACGCACTTATCTTTCCGTATGTGTGTTTTCCCTATTTTTCTTCCCTCCCTTCTAGTTTGGCCTTTTGCACTATGCGTCTTGTTAAAACTGTGAAACTGTCACTTTTACAGACAATGAACCTGTGTGTATATATATATACCTATTGCAGATTGTGCTTACCTACTAAGCTTAGGTAGGTAGTAAGTATGTCACTTCACAGAAAATCGCCTAGAAAGGGCTACTATTTCTTTAGTGTACATACACGACTGTATGGTGATAATAATAATACTCCTCATTCGTTATTATTATCGCTGGTGGTGTGGTTGTAATACTGCTTGAGGACTGCAGCAAAGCGCATCTTGTGCATTCTTAAATCCACCACACTATCACCATGCACCATTATCAAGAGGGCCATATATACTTATTTTTCGAGGTGAAATGTTTAGAGAAAGAGATAAGTATACTAACACTACCAAAATGGCTTATTGCACCACCGCAGTGTGCTTCTGTATCGTACAAAAATGTGCAAGGTATTTTATTATTAGGAAGGCGGAAAGCAAGAAAGGCCAGCCAAGTAAGCACTAAATAAAATGGAACTGGCTGTGATGGTAATAGTAAATAGTGTACAGTTAGAGCATTGCACAAGAAGATGAATATACTCAAGTAGAATCTTTAAGAAGTAAAAATGATGATGGTGACAGTCATTACAGTAGTCGTGATTCTTAAGTGGTGCACTTTTCTCTCCACGAAAGAAATATAAGCATGGAAAATGACAAGAAGAAAAAGGGATTCACGCTGCTCAAGAAGAAGCCTCTTCATCCTTCTGATTGTTATTGCAGCATTGAGGGTGTTTTCGCTCTAAAAGATAAGACAAGGATAGGAGGCATAGAAAAAATAAAAATGATAGGGAGAGAAAGCGGTGGTGAGTGATTTTGTCGGGTGAGTTCATTATAGATTGGTTGGGCATTGATAAGTACATGTTCTGTGCGTCGCAGCAGTTATTGGTTTTGAGAGAGACATAAAAATATTAATAGTCGATGATTCCATATGGATTTTGTCCATAGAGTATAAATGACTGTTATTCCATGATAATAATAGCAGCACATCTTACATCTTTCTGAACTATTCCTAGTGCATATGTTCTTATTATTATGATGATCAATTTTTCTGAAGTTTTACGGAAAAATAGCTTGATAGAAAATGCGTTTTCTCTTTTTACATCTCTGAAAGTGAAATCATTTACAGATATCGCTCTAGTATTACTCCTGCAGAATGCATGCATATTGCATGAACCGTTGTTATAAAAAGACATGTCCTTTCCTACATTCTAGAATCATCTCTCCAATTTTGAATTGTTTTTGAAAACTCTTCCGCTCTTTATAGCGATTGATTAAAATCAAACTGGAACAAGTACAAAAGCGATACTTTACTTACACTTTCTCGTTTTATCATTCTCTTTCTTCTAGTTTCTTTCTTTGGAGCTAAGAAAAAATCAAAAAGAGGATAGAAGTGAATGAAAGTAAGAAGAATAAGAAGGTACGAAAATGAAACATTTTCTGCATGACTAAATCATGAAAGACTGCGAGAAAAGAAATAAAAGGTAAATACATATCATTCTTTTGTTCTTGGCTTTGTTCGGGTGTCCTTTTTAAAGGATGAAAGTGTTCCAGCAGTATATTCGAATCGTAATGCAAAAATATAGAATAGAAAATGCAGTCATATCATTGGCTATGGATAATATACGCCGTTTTGGATGTGAAATACTTTTTTTTAAATTGAGAACAAAAGAGAATACGAAAGATAGGAAATATAAAAAGCCGCTGTTGAATTCCTCTTTTTGTTCTTTTCCGTTCCCTTTACGTAAGGTATACAATATTTCTTCGTCGTGCATGCATAGTTGATTCTTAAAAGGTTCGGATATCCATGCATAATGTGATCTAACTTGATCATCCAACAATTCTGGCTGAGATAGGAAAAAAGGTTTGCAAAGACGATGGAAATGATATACGAGGAAAATGTATTGGATGACTCGTGCAGCAAGAAAAGTGAAAACAGGAAGAGAAAGCTGTGTATCATAACGTATCATATATCTTAGTGTGGATAATCATGATCGTCTTCAGGAGAAAATTTTATGCAAAAGGCAATACAAAATCCGTGTATCTTCCATTTTTCTTTCTCTTTTCACTCTACACCGTATTCAAGCCGAGTTTTCGGACGAGAATTGGAATGAAGTCTGCATATATACAACAGAGAAAATTTTTATTTAGTCAGTCAAGCAGAAAAAGTTGTCATCAGCCATTTCGTTTTTACAAAGGAAAGATAAACTGACTTTGTAAAAAAAATCGGTGTCGGTTACATTTACATTCTCTAGGTTGGCTCCCACATGCAAGTAGTAGGCGGGGAGGGATTCTGCTCATGTTTCTGTAAATAATTGGTTCAAGCAAGCTATTGAAATGCAAGTCTGTTGATAAAAAACATTACCTAACATTTTGTTACTCATTTTTGACTTGCAAAAGAGAAGACAGAACACAAACCAAAAATGTTATTATTGGGAAGGAGTTTGGTATAATTTTTTTGGAATCCTGGAATAGTAAAAAAACCTAAAAGCTGGATGTTTATGCAAAAGACAGATGTTCTGAAATGGAAGTCCTTTTATCCAAGACAGACACGTCAATTGCAGAATAAGGAGGGTCGTTGATCCCCGCTGTGATTTTAATTTCTTATATTATATTATATTATATAACAATATCTTATTTATGCGTTTTGTTTTCCTTTTCTTGCAGATTATCACGGTGCGGAAGCATCATCGGGGCTCGTGATACCACCGTTGGCGCTTAGTCTCACATCTTCCGGGACTCTAACTGAAGTCTCTGGATTGGCCGGCCAAAGTGTTCGACTTTCGTGTCAACTTAGTCAAGACACCTGCGGGAAAATCCATTCAATCAAGTGGTATCGAGCTGATAGAAGAGTTTATATTCACAGTGATATTGCGGGTATATCCAGAGCCGAAGATGATCTGGCCGATAGGTAAGAAAACAAAAAAATAAAGATAGCTAAGCACTCTTCTACCTTTCACATTATGTAAATCAATCGTGCAATTCTATTCGGGAAAAAAGTTAGCGATGCTGACAGGCATATAAAAGGCTTCACATTATCATAACGCTTATTTGTCCCATATTTTTGTTTGCCCTTTCCAACATTCCACCAAGTATTAAGATGCTCATAAAACAACGTATTTTCCAACAGAGAAAGTAAAACTTTTCAACTTATTTTCCACTGACAAACTTTGCAACTTTATCAGCACTGAATTGAGAGTGAATGGTGGTAGAGAGGAGCTAGTAGTAGTGTTATAATGGCTCACCCGGACAACAAATTCCATTTTCATAAAGGCTAATACCAAAAAGGACGCACAAATATACACAAACCGCGAAACCCAAAAAAGACTACTGTGATGATCATAATGATGGGAAAGAGAGTCACAAACTTCTATTTGCCATTTTTTGCTTGGCTTCCTTCCTCCTTTTCTTTCATATGAGTTGAGTCACAGAGAGAGAGAGAGAGAGAGGCAAAAGGAAGAAAATTCCAAAAAGGGTCTTGCTCACTTCAACTGCTCCATTAATAATAATAATGTCGGTAATATCCTCAAAATTACAAGACTTCTTGACAGTTTAAGACATTTCCCGTTTCTTTATGCCATGCATGCTACTTTCCCTTCTGAGTCCCTCTTGGAGACTGAATATTATTAGGTATGTTGTATACTTATAGGTGTTCATATTCATATTTTTGCGTAGATTGTTGGTAGTCGCTCGGCGGTAGTGGTCTTCGTTGCGCTCTCTGGTTTCTCATCTCTTTTATTTCCATCTGATCTCGTATATATGCTTCTCTCACATTATTACTATTATTAACGTTACTATTATTATTATAACACTCTCCCAAATATATTTATCCTTGTTATACATATACCCTTTTCCACTTATTATTATCATCGTCATTACTTTAAATAATATTATGTATATTTGGGCTGCTAGTAATGCTGTTATGAATGACGGGACGCAGCAGTGGTACTATAATTTTCTGTTTCTTGAGGTTTTTTCCTCTTCGACTTCCCCAGTTATAAAAACATTATTTCCTTCCTGGTAAGCATATTCTTCGTTTTTATTGTGTGAAGAAGAGTGTTGGCAGAAGAAAACGAAGCACAAACTTTTCATAAATGAAGACGAGATAGTCAACTATTTTACATGTTTGGTTAAATATACTTCAAGGCATTGTACTTTACTGGTTCGATAAATTCGCCACATTTTGCCTGATAGTTTCTTGAAGGGTTTGATGAACAGCAGCCAAGCATTTGAACATGTAGCCTTTTATATAACTGACGGGTTATAGAGATACAAACAAGTACACTTGGCTTGGGGAAAGTTGGCTTGTTTACTTATATTCGGGTTGGCTTAGTAAATGATACAACATCGTTTTGTTCATTTAATATTGTTACACCCACGCCAGCTCCGTTACAAATTTCGATACAAATATATTTCGATATATTTTCCAAAGAGATTTGCACAGCAAAAGAAACCCTGCTCGCTAAAATATTTACTTTTAGATAGATTCCCACACTTATGCAGGGGGTATTTTTTGTATCAGAAAGGGAAAGAAGAAGAGATAAATATGTAAGTAAAGCTGTGCCATGTGAAAAAGGCAGTTCCGGATTTTTGCCTTTCCTTTCTTTCCCTTGTATGCACAGAAAACTTGCTTTTCTGAGAGTGCATGTCTCTGATGTACAGTCTTCCTTCGATTCTCTTATTGGCATACCATTTTCGTGCGCTAGTGTGTATATGATGAGGTATGCAAAGAATCTATAAGACAAGTATTTATGTATGTATTTGCCAAAGAAGATAAGAATGGGTTTTGCAAATAATTTTGCCAGAATTTCTATGTCATTAGTTAGGAGAACGATGGGAGAAGTTTTCTTGGCTACTTGATAGGGTACCCACAGGCACACACATAGTTGTAACTGCTGTTGCTGAAGCCATAATATTATTCGGTCATGGAATGGCATGGACATCTTTCTCATTCGTCCTTTTTCCTTGTGTGTGTGGATACATGCATATATTATCATTAGATGGATACATACACATATTTATAGCTCAACAGCAGCTCAGCTAAAAACTTTTATTCTAGAGAATTGAATGGCGAGGAAAACGAGGATGTTTGAAAACGTGTAATAATATAATGCATGCGAGAAAAGAATTTTGGTTTAGTTTTGTTGCCAGTTTTCCTATAGTTGCCACTTACCAGTCGCCTGCTGATGCTGGTGTGCCGTTGTACAGACAGAAAGAAGTTTCCTTCTGCCTAAATTGTTTTGTTGGTTGTGTGTCTGTCTATGTGGTATGCTTACAGACACACACAGAGCGAAATTGTTAGGAGATCTATTGAGATTGAGTGAGAAGAGGAGTTGTAGTGAAAGTAGGCTACTATTCTGCTGCTGCCGCTGTTCTTCTCTTTCTCGCAAATTTTATTGCTTACTGCCTCTACTAACATGCTTCTGCTTAAATAGGAAGTATGCGGACCAACCAACAAGAACCGCACACAAAATACGAGTACAACTCACGAGAACAGAGTTGTTTCATTCAGAGCAGTCATGCGTGCATGCATCCATTCATATAATAAACACATCGAGAACTGCTAGCTTTGGCTACAGAGAGATTTTTTGCTTGTTCCGTAAAATGCCTGTGTATGTGTACTATTGTGCAAATGCCAAATGAGAAGGATAATAATATGTACATAATATATAGCCTTTTGTACACGGAACATGTTTTTGCTAGATTTGTTCAGCCAAAACACAAGCAAGTAAAGCAAACACAATTCAATCCAACCAACCTACTGAATTTGCTTGTTATTGCTGTGGTAGTCCTTCCAATGTGTATCCTTGATTATATTGTTATGAGTGAATGGAAATCATTTCCATCCACATCATATCACCCAACTGCCACCGTCGAACCGGAATTCTTCCTGGAAAATGGACATGCAATGCAATCCTTTTCGGGTACTGTTCTTTGTAAACGCAATTCAACATCAAATAGGCAGATAGACGCCCTTGTTTTTTGCGTCTTTCATCGTGATTACTTATATACGATTATGACATGGATTTGTGTACTGGAATATGACATGGAAAATAGTACTTCTTCCGTTTATTCTTTTCCTTTGGCAAACGAGATAAAAGAAAAGTGCTGATGTTGGTGATGATGATGGGATGTCATAATGGAGGGCTTTGAACTGATTGAACGTTTTAGCGTTACGACCTACATATATGTACTTACAGTTACGGACATAGGTACACATGCGCCTATAAAATCATTGGTCTTGCAAAAACAGAATGCAAATGGGTACTGTCTAATTTCAAGAGTAATCCCAGATAGAGTTGTTTTCACAGGAACCTCTGCTTCTGCCCAAAGAAATGTATTTTGTGAAAATGCATTTGAAGGTTGGTGATTGCAGTTTCCTATCTACCAAATAAATAGGCATACGGTTGAGTGAATATCCTGCAGCAATAATGCTTAAAGTCATCAGCAATTGCAGCGTGAAACTTTTAAAATAGCTTTCCCTGCTTTGCGTTTGTTTGATTTTCCTAAACTTTATACAGATCCTGGTTGTATTATTTTATTGAGTGGAAAAGCCGAGCTGTTATTAAATGCGCCTTCTTGGTCGCTATCTGATTTAATGTGCGTCGTGCGTAGAAAGCAGGAGTACAATATCCCATATTATCAAGCAAGCGGCAAACAAAAACTAGAAAGCCATTATTTGCAGACCATCAGTAATAACAAGCTACTGGCTGAAGGATTTTCACTTAAAATATACATACATTGCTGGATGGAATAAATATGCAATGTAATATCGATAAAAACGAAACGAAAATGAGAGGAATTTCATATAAATACTTGATATTGAATTCTCCCTCCATCTTGAAAATATCCCCCTTTCTCTCCAGTATACACCGAATATGCTGCTAGTATTGTTTTTTGCCTAGTTCACTACTCATCAGACAATTCATTATTGATTATTAAGCCGTTTTTAACAGTGGGTTATATAAAGCTCCACAAAAGTCTGACTAGAGGATAATATCACATATAATAGAATAACCATCCATTTATTGAAAAACAGGTAAATGTAAGTGTCCATCAAAATGTAATCTTGTGGTTATATCCACGTAAATGTGGATATGCTGCACGTGGAAATTGTTTTGTTTTTTATGGGAAATGGCATACACAGATATTATCACTACTATGCATAGTTTTTCTAAACGTTACATCATGAAGTAATAAAAATAATTCAGTCTGGATACATTTCATCTCGTAATACCGTTTTCCATGTTCATAAACTCCTTTTATCTTGAATATAGTCTAGAAAATATAGCTAAATAACTATTTTTTCAGGATTCTCAAATTAACATGCCCCTCTTGCTTTTTGTTTTGCATTGCTCATTATACCAAACTGATGACAAAAGGGTCATATTATTACACCAGCTAGATGACATGGGAATGTCGACCATGAAAAATATACAATAACAATAAAAACAAAAGAGACGAGGAGGAGGAAGTTTTCTTCTGTAGTTAAGATTTTTTATAGCTAGGATGTCATGATCTTTCCCAAAATGAAGTAAAAAAGTTATAAGCATGCTTTTAATATAGCAACACAAGATGTATGTAGTTCCATTTTTACAGTTCCATGATGGTTCCATGAACCCTTATTACATTCCTGCCTTGCAAGACCTATACGGTCACATTAAACGCGCACAATTTCCACAAAAGTACAAAGTCTCCGTTTTAATATTGCCACCAAGAACCATCATCAGGCCACGACGTAGTAGTAAAAGCGTCTAACTAACTTAACAAAACAGTGGTACTTTGGTTCGTTGATGCAAGCTGTAAAAACTTCTCTCTTTGTTGCCATCATCATCATGAAAAAACTTTTTATCCTTTACGTGGTGTGGTGGTGGTCGTACAATTTATGCTTTAGATGGATTTCTTTCCCTCTGTCTGTCTCTGCTGAACTTTGCATATTCATTTCTTTCCTTCAAAGCGGATCAACTGTAATCCTTAGTTCCAGTAAAAAAAGAAAACTTTCTTAAAGATGCAAACTCCATATAAATATTACGTCCTGTGTATATGTTTATCGGATTGAAATATGCTGTATATTTTCTAGGGAACGGTTATTGTCTATGCGGGTAAGGTTATTATGTTAGCCGTTCATTCTAAAGGGTATGCTTTCATTCATTCTTTTCTGACGTTATTGGGGTGCATGCGTGTGCATGGCATGCAGATGACCAACAAGTACCTCTATATTTTCAGCACAAGTTAAAGGTTTATAGTCTTAGGCAGTTGTTGTCCTGTTTACTTTTTGATATTTGGTTTATATTTGCATAAATTATGCAAACTACTAAGGAATAAACTGAAGTTTGAAGTGACTGTGGTCATCTTAACAAATAAACAAAGCTAGAAACCTTGATAATATCATTTCGAATATTTGACCTTAATATTATATTAAAAGATAGCATGTAAGCGTATGTATATATGGTAAGGTATAATACACAGATACATGGAATGAACTGAATTAGTTTGTTGATGGATTGAGTAGAAAATGTTCCAGCTCCAAGCGACTCATTAATACCTAGTGTGCTTTCTGTTTGTGCGGCAGTCATACTGATATTTGAAGGGATTTGAAGTAAATGAGGAGCAATATTTCAAGTATAAAATTCCCGTTTTTCACTACGATTTCTGAATGCTAAAACTTTGAATGTGGGCTAGCATTCCCGTTTGTTAGGTATGGTTGTGATCCTTCATTACATTCATGAAAGGTCAGAAAGAATTGATGTTCATTTTTAAATTATGCAAGTCTGCGAGGATTAGGTATTTAGAAATCCATATAAAACTTTTTGCCTGGTTCACACTGGATTCACTTTCATCTGTCTAGTATTATTTCTCTACAACCTACTACCCTTTTACATCTCCTTTTAACTGCAACTTTTCTCGCTCCCCTTCTTTGTTTCTCGCAAATTTCAAGGATGAAAGGCTTCTAACTTGATGTACTTTACTTTCTCATCGCTCAACTCTCTTTCTTTTCCACTGACTATGACTCCTAAGAAGCCATATAACTCACCTCGCTTGATGAGATCACATTCATATTATACAACCATACGACGCAAAATCCGTTCTGTGACTTCATTCTCATCTCATCCCGCCATCACATTTTCGTCGTCTTCAACATCAGAACTACCTCCTTCTTGGTTTCGCTTTCCTTACTCTCTTTTATTTGCACACTAACCATCAGTAGAAAAAATGTAGAAAGAAAATGAAGACAACCAAAAAAACTGTTACTCCTTCACTGCTTCACTAAATAAAGAAGAAAATAAAAAGGAAGAAGATTGCAAAAAGAATCAAGTAAACGAGGAGCTTGGCAAAAAAACCTCTTCAACGCTAGCAGTGCTACAGCTACCACATACTAAACTAAACTTTCTTCTAAAAAAGTTCAATGTTGTCCCTGTCGAGGTTTGTTTTTCATGCTTATTAGAAGTTAAAATTGGATTCTTTTTACATGGATATACCAGCAGCATTGTACTACCATCAGCATCATCAAGTTGTTGAGAAAGGAGAAGTAAACAATTCTGCGGGAGAGTAAGCACAAGCATTATAGAACGTATAGGCCCTCTCTCGTTTTTGTCCCATATACATGCTCAGTGTATAACGCAAAAAGACAATTCTAAAGCGTTACGCACTTTTCCCCGGTCCTAGTGATCCAATCTAACTCATTTTGAGTCGTTTACAGCAAGGCTCAAACTCAACTTTATTTCTTTCAAAGTTGGCGGTCACGGTGGCGGTGCGGTGGAGGAATCATGATTATCGTGATCGTGAGGCTTTTTCTGCGACATGCATGGATGGTGTGTAGCTGGTGTAGTTTGGGTACTGCTCAAGGCGAAAAAATGACTTTGAAAGATGGGGTATGTTATGTTTTAAGGGGAACAGAGAAGACGAACACTTTTGTTCCACTGCTCGTAAATACTTCTCCGGAAAAAAATCATTGTGGTGGGTAGGTGGTATAGTAGTTTTAGTTTTCTACACTTGGCTAGGCACATATTATACTGAAATACATCAGCACACGTATTGATTTTCATGACTTGACACAATTATTCTACCTAGTTTGCTTGGAGATCCGCTACCACCCACACAACGTTTAGATTTTTGTTCTCTTTATACGATTTCTTTAGATAAAATATACCATCATGACTGGCAAGGCAAGAGAGATCATTGTCATCGAAGCTTTCTGCGTACGCACCACTACCGTCATGATGAGATTTGATGGTTCGATCTTCCGCCTTTCTCCTTGGTTCTTCCATTTTCTTTTTTTTTTCTTGTCAACTACATTCATCGAAACAGTTTTTGTATTTCCTTCGGTTACTTCAATACGATTTCCAACATCAGCATCTCTTCTCAGTCACTCAACTTGTTCTATTTCCCATCCTATGAATTTCGCAATTTTCTCGGTGCTCATCTGGGAAAAATGCTAAAACGAAATGATGGTTTCCTCATTGTTATTTCCTGAGCTGGGTATAGGAACCATATGTATGTGTATTCATATTCAGCAATTTTGTGTACACGTACATATGTACGTAGAATATTATTATTAAAATACATATAAGAAATAACAGAACGCGGGTACATGTAATAGTAAAATTTACGCAAGTTCAGTGGTATAACTTCGGTTTTGTGATGTAGAAATGGCTCTTTGTAAATCTTTCACTTCGTTCAAATTGAAGATGACACATGTATCTATATGAGGTTGTTAGATACGACATAGTGTACTAGTCCTCGGAGATAGTAGCTAAAACGTATTCCAATGTTTCCTTTCATTGAAATTGATGTGTTGATTTAGATGCACAAACGCGATGACCACACTGCTGGCGCTAGTTACTTCCATACCTGATGTAGGATATTGGCATATCTTATGATAGAATGTTGACGGGGTCTA
This sequence comes from Coecobrya sp. COE2, assembly GCA_027743765.1. Taxonomy (NCBI): domain Eukaryota; kingdom Metazoa; phylum Arthropoda; class Collembola; order Entomobryomorpha; family Entomobryidae; genus Coecobrya; species Coecobrya sp. COE2. The sequence goes on from JAHZMV010001925.1 coordinate 33,938, forward strand.
TAAACCAGTTTTTGTTCCAATTCTCCAAATAAAATTTGTTTACTATTCATAATCATAACGTAGAAAAACACGACTGTCACAGGAAATTACAATTTTCTCTTTGACCTTTCTTGTGATTTTCTCTCTCTATTTTCACATTTTTAGTTTCATTTCGATGTTTGCTTTTTTCGAAGAAAGTTAGAAATTTCCAGATACATTAATTTAATGGCACTATTGCATCCAATACTGAAGGCGTAGTATATTGTTTTCCCTGTTGACAATAAAAATAGCAATAACTTTCCTCATGTGAAGATACATAGCACATACACAGATGAAGAGTAAGGAAAGTTATCTGGTTTCGAGCATTCTACACAAATTAGGGTCTTCGTTAAAAAACTAAATTTGCGACGCAATTAATAGGAATTTGCAATTAAAGTCATAAACTTTTTCTATTATAACGAAACTGCTTCTTCATGAGTGAGTTGTATTTAAATGCTGAAAACCTGTTTAAATTACGTTTCATTTCATTCGATTCCTCTGGTCTCATGATCAGTAATGTGTGATAATCACGTGTGTAGTGTAACTAGTGTAGATATTCAGGTTACCCGATACTAATTACAATAAAAAAATCCATTATAGAATGCTTTTACAGTAGAGTTTCATCAGAACAGCGGGAACATTTACTAATTTAAAAGTACATACTTCCCTGTCGTTGAAATAACAAGTTCTAAAAGAATTTATGTTGTATATTCGTGAGCACTATACAGTACACGCGTACATATGATGATAGTTAACTAAAATGAAAGTATAATATGTTACATGATATCCTGCCTGTAACGTGAAAGGCTCGTGATAATACAAAACATGATCACGTTACTGTTTTTTGGTTATTGAGAAACATCGAGTGAAAGAGGTGAATGTTGTTGTGTGTGATTATGTATGGTTTATCGACTCTAATGCAGTTTATTATTGAATTTCTGCTTTCATGTTATGGAGTTAACCAAACATCATATAATCATATACACAGTTAGAAACATAATCCTAACATAGATAGAACCTTGGTGCAGATAAAAATAGCACTATTGGATCATGAAAATAAAAACGCTAACCTCATTTTCTAGCTATCTACACACAATGTAAGTTTATGAGAAAAGAACGTTGAACCTTTTTCTTCCACTTTCACTTCTTCCACTGCACTTTTTCCCATTTAACATTTTCACCATTTGTGTACCGACTGGAAATCATGTGGGAATAGATATAAGATGGGCTTACAAAGAAAAAAAATAGTAGCAACAGAAGGATAACTTTGTATAAAGATGCAATGCATTTATTGTCGCCTTGTGCTGTGCTGTTTTCTCCATTTTCTGTATATTCAGTCAACAGCGCACTCATTTTTTTACTTTCTTTTTTTTCCTCCTCGAAGAAAAAGACGACGACGACGACTAAAGCGAGGTTCAGCAGTGCATGCCATTCGTTTCCACTACTCAACTCACTCAGATCGACTGTTCGTTCAAGTAGCAGCAATGATGTGATATATGTATCTATATCCTTGAATAATGCATTTACACAAACTTATGTGATGTGTAATTTGGAAAGTTCGAGAAACGAATGGGGTTAGATAGCATGTATAGTACAGAAGAAATGTACTTTCGTGTGATGTATACAGAGAATGGAGTAAAGAGAGTGAGAGGGAAATAGGTTACTGGTAAGAGTCGCTTAAGATGAAGAGAAAAATGGAAAGAGTGTACTGAACGCTCTCTCGCTTTCTGAAAGTCCTCCTTGTGCTTAAATCGGATGAAGGAATAAAAGCTACTAATGGTTGGCTTTACCATGAAACTCATGAAAGAATGAGTGTGTGGAAGAGAGAGATAGAAAGGAAGAACAGAAACGGAAGAAAGAAAGAAAATAGCACTTTAGGTCTCAAATATCTCCTTTTTGTCAAATAAAAAGTTTGGTTGCTGTTTCTCTGTGAATATAATGTAATAATATATTAGTGTTGTATTGGAGCAACTTTTTCCTAATAAATAGCCAACTCCAAACAATGCGCGTGGGTCCACGATACATTTGCTCAAATAGTTGATTACAGTCAAGTGTGCGTTTTGCCAATTTGTTGTTTATATTTTATTTATATATGTGTGCGCAAAAATTACTGATATTGGGAGATAAATTTTGTGTTAAAATATTTGCTCCAGTTCAGTTTTATTAGTGCTGTGTTCAACAAATCCCTACATTATTATATGTTAGCGCTGCCTGCCATACAAAATGATTTATTTAAAGTTTTTCCGATATCCTTGGAATGATTCATTTGGTGTCTTTATCATCAAGGCCCATTAGTAATTCAATCATATCTCACTTCTCTATATGAGCTCTAAACTCTTTTTCTGCATTTTGTCTTACATAACATCACAATTCATATTCCCAAAACGTCTTACCATCTCACAAGGTCAGAAGGATAAAAATAAACTGGAAATTCGTGCCCTGTTGTGCGCCATTCCGTTTTTAACAAGAAACTGGAGAAACGTAGGAGGAGGTTATGTGATCCACTTTCACAGTTACTGACTGCCAATTCTTTCTTGGAAATTAACTAAGCCCTATTAAACGCTGTGAAGCTGCTGACATAACGGAAAAGATAGGTATAATGACATGTAAATAGTAGAATATAAAGTGGAAAATGGCTAAATCATAAGGGAAAGAAAGAAAGAGCTTAATTTATATGTCACGCCGTTAGTTTCAATCTATCTGTTAAATGAAGTAATATGACTTGGAATAAAAAAATATCTCTACAATGTAATTTTTCTGCTACTTCCCATAACATATTAATGTAATGGATGGCTATATATAAATGTGCATAATAATGACATACATACGTCTCACGATTATATAAAAAATGAAGGAGAGTATCAACAAGATCATCATTTTCATCTTTTTCCTCCTTAACATTATCATCCCGATCTGGACCATTCTCACGAAGTAGATAGAGCATACGAAGTTGACTCTGGTGAGCGAGATGATTTTTCAGCGTGAGCAAAATTCTGGTCAGAGAGACGAATCAAAGCGAATGAAGGAGAGCAGCTGAGTATGACAGCCTGTTTCCTTTTGGCTCACATCGCATCTCTCTCCATGTTTCCATCCGCATCGTTTTATTTAGCTCCCTCTTCACCACTAGCCATGATAGTGGAAACGGAAGCATGCAGGACATGACTGGAGAATGTGGGACCAAGAAAAAATGGCCTAGAGAAGCAGAAAGAGATATAGTAACTCCCGTTCTCTTCGTCTACTTATTCGTGCTGTGCCGCTGCATGAGTTTATGCTGCTGACATGAATGTTGTACAGTGCATAGTAAAATATACATACATACAGATGCTTTCATTTCGTATTCCGTATGTAGGTTACTGGGAGTTAGATTGTAAAGATATTTTATATTCGTATAGAAATGAAAGGGGAGAAAGAAGGGAAAGACAAAAGAATGAGTTTGCAAAGCAACAAGAAGGACGATCAAGATGACCAGATATTTTCATTTTCAGGCAGACCTGAGCGTATCATCAGAGCAGCATAGTTTGGGCTGGTTATAAAGATTTCATTTCTCAAGTCGACAGGAGTCGTTATTTGGCTCACACACACACAGATACACATATTTGCACGAACAACTAACAAAATCTCACAGAAAGCTGTATTCGTCGCGGTAAACAGAAAATGTGTGTGTGTTTAAAGAAGACAGTGATGGTGGTGACAAGCCGAGAGCCAAGTTGGTATATAAGTAACTACAAAAGAAATAGAGAAGGAGGAGAAAGAAAATACTCCACTTACTTTTCTCTTTTCCACTCAACTCAACTTATAACATGCAATTCGAATGGAAAGCAGTGAGGCTCCCATTAATTCCCTTGAGCAAACTGTAATGCTAGTCACATCCAAGGAGCGTATTATGGTTTCAGCACCAACATCACTCGCCATCCAATCTATGTATTTACTGGTATGCGTGTACAATTTGCAATATAAGCAGCTTGGAAGCAAAACTGCAGTGTATATTGTCAAGGGTGTAATAATATGAATGTTAGTAGTGACAACGACCTTATGTATTAAGTAGTAAAATACACCGACAGGAATGTATGTGACATTAAACCACTCTATTCACTTCCATTATAGCTTTGTCAGCTTCATCTTCAATATTCTTTCCAATATAAATATTACGTGTACCTATCCCGGGTTCTATTTTGTGTCGTACAAAGAAACATCCCGTCAGGGAAAGAAACCATGTAAGCAGCATTATCGCGGCAAAAGAAACAACGGTGATGCTGCTGATGACGAGCATGATGACAACCTTATATACAGCTGTTAAAAGGGTTAAAATGAAAAAAAAATCATTTGATAACATTCTGTTTTCCAAAATAGGTAGACATATTATTATCACACATAGTTTCTCCTATTGGTTGTACTGGAAGTTAGCCAGCAAAAATAAAATCAGAGAGCAAAGGACAAACTATCTTTTATTTTTCGTAAAAGTGGCATGGTGTGATTTTATACTTTAAAAATCATGAAAAGCTTTTACTCAGTTAGGTATACTGAAAAGTGTCTATTGAGCTTAGTCGCATTATCATCATCGTGATCGTCAGAATCATCATCACAGACATTTTGTAGCTAGGCTAGTAACAATGAAACTGTTTCAATGTTGCAAGAGAAAATAGCTTAGGAGTCAAGATTCTTCCTTTATTTTTACAAAAATGTGTTTGCTAGAGAGAGAGAGGAAGTAAACGAGAACAACATGTTCGTCGTTTTTTGGGCAAAGACGCCTTTTCATACATGTTTAACATGTACTGCTACAAGCGTGCATACAATAAATGTATGACATTAGAAACGTGCTTGTCAATAGACCAGATATATGTGTTACTGTTACTATCCGTGTGGGAGTTCATATCACAGCAGATATTCACATCAACCAAATGTATATAAATGTACATCGGAGAGCGAGTTTTACTTGATGATGATATAGTGTGTGTATATGCATTATAAGCATTATATATTTCATGTGTGTACATATATTTGAAGAAGAGAAAAAAAATGTGTAAAGGAAGATTTTCTCTTGGAAATCTTTCATGAAGCTCCATGTTAGAAGGAAATCCGAAATCAGGATCACGATCAAAATAGATTCAAAGATTCAATCCGACAAAACGAAGTGACTATGTGTGTACGCTCTAGCGAGAACGAGAGGACCACGCTTCTTTCTCCAGAGTAATAACCTGGCATGGTGTACACCACGTTTTTCTAAGAGCTAGAAGCCTATTTTTCCTTTTATTTCTTATGTAACACAAAATTGGTCTATCGTCTTGGTACATGCATTATCTAGACAGTATTTCATACTGATTTTTAGTATAAGCGAAATACAATGTGTAATTTTTTCGTTCATTCTATTGTATTCATTGTATTATCATCATCATCTCTTATTCATCTCTGGTGATGATGAGGACTACTACATGAAAAAATTGCCACCGCTAGTATAAAATAAGTACGTCAAAAAAGGAAGAAAAATAAAACGCTCTGCTTCGATCCTGTCCTACACTAGTATGCGTTTATCCTGCCAGACGTGTATAAGAAGACGAGCAAATTTTTCTTGCTTCCTCGTGCTTGTGAATGTGTGTGTGCAAAAGCAAGGGACGGATGACGGATGATATGATCCAATGGAGAAAATGGAAGATTATCACTATGGTCTTGGTCCGGCGCTATTTTCTATCATGGGATATTTTCCCTCAATTTTCATGCACATATATAATGTGATGTGATGTATTAAAATTGCCGACGAGGAACGGAATACCTAATGGCTTTCTGGAATGTAGACTGTACAGCATGACACATAGCTCTAGGTATACGGCCATGAATTCCTTCCATTTCCATAATCTAACCCAGACAGGCAACTATATAAAAACGATGTTCTTGTAGGTAAAAAGAAGGCATCGTTGAAGTCGCCGTGAGTTCTAGGGTTCAGGCTATATGGAGTGGTTTGCCTGGTGTGATGGTATAATGTAAAGTAAACATTGTAAAAATTCAGTCAGGGCGGCAATATTTTATGTAGCATTGTGGAAGAAGTAAACTAAAGGTATATGACATGTTCCCTGCATATATTATTATTGAATAAAAATGTGCCACCGCCAGGTCTTTACCTAGCCATATAAATTATATGATATAATTTACCTATGTAACGATGTGGTTTGTTGCCTATTCATAGTTTCTATATGGTATACTAAGTATTTTCCCCATTTTCATGCCACTTCTGCTCTGCTGCCTTCAACTTTTACTTCCTACTGATAGAGCAATGATATCGAATAACGTTTGCACCAATTCCTCCCGTCCGTCTGAACATTATTATGCATTTCAAAAGACCAGATAAAGCAGCACATTCAATGTATCATGGGCTGGCGAGGAACTCACAGCACTACTGACACCAATTTCAAAGCACACGCATGAGCTTACGAAATAAAATAAATGTACTTACCTATTACCTATTCATAAAACGGAATCTAAAAATAAAAATGCATACATGTTTTTGTTAAATTTGTTATACAAAATATAACACTACTTCAGATACCTTTTTCATTCACTCTCTTACTTTTTCTTTACTACAAAATGCGCACATTTCTTTCGTGAACAGTCTGTGTATTTTGTTTGAAAGTGTGTGTGTGTGTGGTTGCCACAATAATGACAGCACAAAATAGCAGTCTGTACAACCAGTCAAGTTGTTACGTCTTCTGCGGGCTCTCCTTTGGGACATTACACAATTTTAAAACTTTCTTTCCAGGAGCAGAATAAAAGGGAAAAATACCACTCCATTTACTAAAATAGTGCCAGCAGTGCATATCTTCGGTACAAGAAAAAAGAGAAGCAATTGTTAGACCTGTATATTGTACACACTACTCCACTATTATACATTTCCAGAGAGCATAATAAAAACGCAAAGGAAGCAAAAATTGTGTATGAACCAACTATGAATTTTGCATGTAATCTTTGAATAGTTAAAACATATATACCTATGCATACCTACCTATAATACTTTTCACTGAAATTTGCTATATAGACAATAATATTAATATTATTACTTTGTGTGTGTGTCTGTAGGTATTTTTTTCTCAAAGTGTTGCACACTACGCAGAATTTTATACCATTCCATTTTACATTACGTACTATAAACATCCCATATCAACAATGTAGAGTAGATATGTACCTAAACGGTACAGTATGCAAACACTGTAATATGGCAACATTTTTTTATTCTCCCTTTTCTCTTTCTTTTCCCCTTTTTTGCTTCTCTTTATAGTGGTTTTTAAAAGGAGAAAAGTCTCCAGAGAAAGTTGAAAAACTGCACTTGGTGTTTGTGAATTCAATTGCATACCATTTCAATATAGATTACGTGATTGTCATGCCAGAAGCCATGTAGAGGAAAGAAATTGTAGTCTAGTTTAGCACTTGTGCTAGTGGAGCAGTGGGTATAGAAGAACAACCAGTAGCTAGTGGAAAAGCCAACTGTCTTTCGTGTTTTTTTCTGGTAGAAATGTTACTATGGTAAAATGATGTGTATTTTCCAACTCATACACTTACCACAGGCTCATAGCAAGTTTCCCAACAATGAAGCGAAAGGTTTTTACACTTTCTATGCATTACAGAGCAATAAAAACGGTTTTTACTTGCAAAGTCATTTTAGTTTTTCTTTCGGATATACGCATTTATGTCTATACACACAGACAGCAAACCATTATGGAAAAGCAAGGCCCTCTCGTACACACACACTCCCTCTCCAAAGCTTTTTTCTCTTTGTTATTATTCGCATGTTCCATTATTATTATCCAGCAGCACACTAGGAGGTTGGCCATATAAATGTATAGTTGTAAAGTAGAAAAACTACAGAGGGAAAGATATAAAGAGGACTTTATGAACGTGTGTGTATGTCTACGACAAGCTGTCTATGTCTGCACTTCATGCATTTTGGATAGCAATCCAAAAAATATGCATTATTGTTATTATTATTGAAGTCTTCCGCTAGAACCAAGTGTTCCTTCTCGCCTTGTACCTTGACTTTTCCTTATTTCATGTCTGTCTGCAAATGTCTACATACACATTTTTATGTATGAAATGTTTTACCTATCACATCCGACAGCAGGAAGTGGTATAAGCTAGACAAGAGGTGAACTTTGTTTTCATATTCCCTTATCATCATCATCAACCCATCACTATCATACAAGAAGCCTAGTCAGCAGTCAAAAAGCCATATAGTCACATGATATTGCACACTCTCGCACAATCATGCCAATACAAAGTAGTTGAGATGGAATACGAAAAATGGGAGTGAAAGTAAAATGAGAAAAACGCCAGTAATACAATTCCTATATCCATCTCTTTGTGTCACGTGTTATATGCTATGAAATAAAAAAATATAACGTGTGTTTATAGGATGCGCCCTTGTCCTATCCAACTGAATGAGTTCTTAGACTTGAGATGCTGCTTAAAACAACTTCCTTTCCTAGATATTCTCAAAAAGGCTTGCGTATACAGTGAAAGTGGTCTGGCTAATAAAAAAGAAATTGGAAAAGGATCTTGAATGTGCACTTACACTGTACTATACTAACTAGTGTGTAGGTCTGTAGGTAAACGTAGACTTCTCTGAAGGTAGGTCGTTTCGTTTTACAAGCAGGAACGCAGAAACGATGAGAGAAACTGGTTGTGAATCGCTTTCCCCTATTCTCTTTCTATATATAAAGATATACAATAGCACTACTTTGTTTTCTACCTTGCTGACCTGCTTCCTTTATTGAATTTCAAACAAGGTATATAATATACAGAGAAACAGTGAGCGGTGGTGATGGTTGTAGTGGTAGAGAGGGAAAGAAAATGAATAGAAAAATTGGATGTGTTATAAGAGAATCTGGATGAAAGTCTACTAACAATGGTTCTCATAACGGCAATGAAAAGGAAAGAAGTTTGTGTGTGTTCTTTGCTGCTGTTTCTCGGAATAAAATAATCTTTAGCTGTATTGCGCCTTTTCTTAGTCAGTGTCATATAATTTTATCTATATGTACATATAGCACTTTAGTACACATGAGTATTGCACGGAACCAATCCAGTCTACTACAAAATGGTCCTTTTGTCTTGGTTTTGTATATTAAACAGCGGACACACGTGTCTACTTTGTATTCAATTTTCAGAGTGTTGCGGTTTTTGCACATTTTGTAGTGCATGTTACATGTTTAAGTTTATGAAGATTCTATGTAACATAAAATGTTTGTGGTGGTGAGGTGTTTGTTTTTACATTATACTAAAGATTACATTTTTAAATGAAAAGGGCTCGCGCATACGTCCTTATACAGTTTCAGGTGAAATTGTCACGGGAAAAATCTCTATCATCCCGTTTGTCAGCTCATTTCGATTTGTTCAAAGGTTGTTTATGCAACACCAATTGATATTCCCTTTGTTTTTCAGTAGTATATATACATGTATGTCAAACCTTGTGCATACATAACCCTACTTTCACCTGTCATTCAGCTGAAGTACCATACATAAAGCCACACAAAATAAGCGTAAATAACGTGCGTGTTTCTCCGTAATAACCCTTACGTAAAACAGAAAACACAAACACTTGTGTTCGGTAAAAACTTAGAGCAAACACAAAGATGAGAGAAAGCAAATTTTCTGTGTAATTTACTGATGAAATTGTAAAGCAAAGTTGATTTTCTCCTCATGTTGATGAAACTACATGAGAAACCCAGCAAAACCGAACGCTTTTGATGTTTTCCCTGAAGTACCCTCTATGCTTCCCAACTCATTTTCAAAACAACTACACAACACACCATTTAGCAAATGTTGAAAGAATGGCAATATTTGCAATCTACAATGTATGCATAGGCGCCCGTCCCAAAATAAATAAAAATTGCCATGTTGTTCTGGACATGTAGAACAAAATTGTTGGACGGGTAACTTCCGCCTCATCTGATGTGTCATTCCATTTCATTTCATGTGAATATTCTTATTATGGATAAATATTAAAAATGGTACTTGGCGGGTTCGGCAGTACACATTATATTACTAATCAGGGTAGTTATTAAAGTAAAATGGCTGCTTACCAGTCCTCCGGTGGTTTCGCTCATTATATTTTAAAATGTCATTCATGTTGAAGGCCAAAATGCAGATGACAGAGGTTTTTGTCTGTTACTGACATTCCTGATTAATTGCTTTTCAGAGAACCTCATTATCATTTGATATTGTTTGCATGTGCAAGCTTTTGTTCACGCGAAGTTACATATATGCATTCCTGGGATGCTTTGAATTTCCATCGTCAGGACAAATAATAAATTCTCTTTTATTAGTGACGGGTTCCACTATGAGCTTCTCATTATTTTTCAGAGTAATTGATGCTCATCATCATCATTTTAGTCAAAAATGGTCGTACATAAATACGTGAACAGCATTTATGCAATACCCATTAAACTTTCATAAATGGCATGAGATGCATACATACGATATAAATGTACCTATCCTTGTTGCACCTTTGAGAAATCAATATTAGTAGTCAAGCTGCAAACATTCATGCTTTCCTTTCATCCTACCGTCGAGAAATATAAATGTGCCTATGAAAAATACAGTATAATATTATTATCAACAAACATTCTGAGCTATGCATAGGAAAATGCTGTTTTAACTTAACTTACAGAGTTGTATTTTTCCATTTATCTATTAACTTCATGTTTTTCTCAGAAACATTCAGAGTTCATGTGGGAACTTTAATACAAATCGACTTCTATCGATGTATTGTTCATCAAGCAAGTTTACATATACGTATTATGGTCCCTATGTATATGTAATAATGTGGAATAAGTTTGTACATAATGCATTTAATTTAACCAATTTGTCTGAATTCACTACATCCACATACATTCTTCATACAAACATACGCTTCCATTTCGGAAGGTTGTGAGACACATTAAGCAAACTTTGTTAGCACTTATTAAAGCCTGAATAATAATGATTATGTTATTACTACCATTGTCATCATCACCAACTTGAATCTCTTATCTGTACAACCACCATCTATACACATCCTCATTTGCATGAGTGAACCTTTAGCTATTTCACGTTTACATTACAACTAAACTTTCACTCTATTTCCTTTCATTCGCTCAAGCGCACATTATTCTATTTTGCGTGAGTACTTATTTTTGCACGTCAAACTCCCATTACGCCGTGCCGACCTTAACACTTTCGCTTCTCAATTCGCTGTTTCTGCACCTCCTCCAATAATACGACAAAGCTAAATCTACTTAAAGTAAGCAAGTGTACATATCTGATAGAATGCAAGTCGTCTAAAAAGTAAAAAGCCAACAGAAAACGAGTGCCTACTACGTGTAAGGTATTATACCTCTACATTTGGCTTCCAAGACTGGCAAGTGTAATAATAAAGTGAAATAAAAGCTCACAACAATAAATTAATGAATGGGTTAGTAATGTGTGTGTCGTGTCGCACAATTTTCATCCTGATGTTCACCGAGCAAAAACATGAAACCTTTCGTGTGTAAGTGTATGTATGTATGTTTCTGTCCCGTAGTTTCTCCATCCGTCCAATCCATATTATACAACAGAATGCGTTTGCTCAACAGCAGCAGAAATTCAGCAATGTGAAGTTTAATTAAGTGTGAATGAGTAAATCCAGGAAGTAGGTTAGTTTCTCTTTAGTTCTCTGCATCCCTCCCGGTGTATCCATCTTCTTTCTTCCTTCTCTCTCTCTCTCTCTCAAAACAACAGACACTGACTGAATGACTACTGTACCGTACTTTTCTACTATTCTCTGCAGTGACTCTAATAAAACAAACAGCGGTAGTCGTACTAAATAGTAATGACATGTCAGGTAAAAAACTTTTTTGCACTGTAATCCCTCACCCTCATTTATTCGAGAAACTGGTAATATAAATTGTCACATTGCTTTCTATCTGAAATCGTAGTGTTATACTATCTAGATCAGCATTTATAGAGCCAGAGCAGCATGGCTCAAACAATAATAATAATTCGAAACTATCATCTCACCTTGCTGAACTCACCTTCCTACTAAACTGCGCGACTATTACAGGACAGCTTGCGTGACCTGTAATAAAATGCTTTGCTTTATTTTTTTGTATGTTTATATACACCTGACAAAATATATTACTTCTTGTTCGTTGAGAAATGGATTATTTTAAGGGAGGTAGGTGTACCCAATGCTGTTCCAGTGGAGCGCAGAAAATGGGCAGCTACCGTGAAAGTTTACTTGTTGTATTTATTGCAGTAGCAGTGCAATAATAAAAGCCCGAGGATAGAAAGAAAGAGAGTTAAAGGATGTAAAAGAGATAGATAGCCGACCCTATTATTAATCATTATGAATAGTGGGGTCGTTCTGCGAAAACATTCGAGTACAACGGCAGTAATAATATAACAGGAGAAGCTCGATCATCTCAGTATTTTCGCATCCGTACGTAAAGCGGTATTTAAGTTCAAAAGAGCATTTAACGGTCCCAGTCTCTGCTTAGTGTACATTTTATAGCAGCAGAAATACATGGATACATGCAGAAACGGTAGACGGAAAGAAAAAGTACAATGCACATAACTGTTCCTCCAAATTTATACCCCACCCACACAAAACAAATTTAATTGAATAAATGGCGGGGTAAAACGAGAAGGTCCCATTGCAATGTCACATAGGTCATTATCTATTCAACATGATACTATGTGTCCTGGTGTATATTTGATCCCGTAGCGGAGTGTACATTCTTTATGTGTTACATTTTATAATATTAACATAATAATATGCACCTATCTATCTGGAAAATCTCTATTATTTCCAGTTTTTACTGCGTCTGCTGCTGTTTCCGTGAATCACATACATCTGTCTTCGCTTTTGCTACTCTCTGTGGCGTTAGAATAGAATAGGTCTGTCAAGTTCTTTTGTAATTTCTGCTTGTGCGTTTAGCTGAACGCTGTAGATTATCTCTGTGGAAAACCAAAAGGAAGAAGAGAAAAAAATGAAAATGTGGGTCACCCGGGTTTTCTGTTTCTTCATTCGTGCTGTCTAAAAATTCCAAATAAATCCTCCTCTTTCGTCCTTCCTTTCCGTATTATTTGCCGTCATCCTCATCTGTATACATAAACGGTTTTGCGAATGCAGAAAATGTTAACCATATGGATATTTATGTACATCATTGTGAATTATATTAGATAGGCATACTCCCAAGAGAAAGTATGTTGATTTTTTCTGCTTTTACTTTGTAGTTTTTTGTTTTTCTTTTATATTTTCTGTGTCGTTGGATGATATATATAAGCAACAAGAAATACATGAATGCAGCCGTTGGTAATGATGTTGATGATAATATGGCACAAAAAAGAGCAAAGCAGAAAAAAGGAGGTGGTGGGGTGGTGAGTGCGGGAGGAGGCCAATATATCTCTTTTGTGCAACCTTAAACGCCTTTTTCACATCGTACCATAATATATTATAAACGATCTCATTTTCCTCATTTTTTGAGCTCTTCTAAAGTGATATAGGGTTTATGAAAATCGATACATATGAAAAACTTAAATAAGCAAAACGGTTACAAAATGAAATTGTAGGGACTGTACAAATGCAGTCCAAGTGTTACTTGTATACTTACTATACAAATGTCAAATATAATGGGAACTGCACGATCAAATACAATGTAGCAATATTCCATTCTGCTACTGTCGACTCTGAGTGAGTTATTCAAAATTTAAGTAAATATGTAACATATTTTATTGATTTTATTTATTTCAGAGCAAAGTTGAAAATCCAGCCAAACAGCAGCAACGCTCAGCTAGAAATCAATCCGTTGATGATTGCCGATGAGGACCTGTACAAATGTGAGGTAACCTATTTGGAAGCTAAAGAACACTGTGCGCTTTTACAATCCATCCGACTTAATACTTTCGGTAAGTATAAATAGTATTAAACTTGCATCTTAACTTTAAAAATAATTTATTTTTAAATATAAATACCTCCAATCATACATTATCATTACCTTGATCAATACATCATCATGTTATCGATTGCCGTTAATAAGGATTCAAGTAATACGTGAAACACCGCGCACGTTGAATTGAACGCCCATGTAACTTTGGCTCTAGACTGACATCAATGTTGGATTTCTTTGGTATAACTGCAAACATTTTCCCAGTATACATAAAATTAATAAAATGGAAAACGATCGACTTGATTCAAAAGGTTTGGGAGTAAAACACTTTTTATGATGTGAGAATAACACATTCCATTAAATTCCTTATTGAACCACCACTAACAACTGCAAAGAACGGTGAAACGCCAATTTTTTACAGCTCGTATAAAAGTGTACTGCTCCAAGTAGATACATGTCCACGTAGGAGTGTACAATGATGTTTTGAAATCTGGTTCAGATAACATTAAAATTGTTCCTTACTGTGGGATGTTTGTGTGTAGGATATATGGAGGATTTTGTGGTTAAGCATCAAAATCTCGTCGTATACTCACGACTCACAGCCATCTCTTTTTTATACAGCAGATGCTTTCACTTTGCAAGTATTTACACCATTCATAGCAACTTATATAACAGGGCAAGAAGTAGTTTCATCAAAGAACGCACACCGAGAGAGATTGGGATTTACTGCCTAACTCAGCACTTTTCTTTGTCTTGTTAACGAGCCATTACGGTCACTTGGGGAAAGTCCTTTTTAAAATCTGTATATGCCAGCAATATATAAGCTCCCTCTATCATCAGTGTATTTTAAAGGAGAAAACTATATGCTTGTTCCACCATAAAACTTTTTACCCTGATACCATATACAGCCTATTATTATTTAGTCTAGCAGACAGACAATGCATTTTAAAAGTTTTTCACCTTATTCAGCACAAAGCACAATCATTCCTGTAATTAACTTTCTATTGATGTTTCTTCGGTCTCAAAGTAGGTTGCCACTACAAAAACTGAGCAAAAGCAATAAGTGATCATTTTGTATTTTATGGAAAATCTACAACATTGTACCTCATTGCTAACAAGCGCTATTCATTCATTTTTTGGAATATGTACTATACTTTGCTTTAAACTGAATTAGTTCCAAGGGAAAATGATGAAAATTAAATGTTGCAGAAGTAATTCATTAAAAATGTAATTCTTGCAAAATTGCCAACGCGTTTTCAGCAAATTGTACGTTAATCTTACATATTGGACTTTGTAGTAACATCAACAATCTTGCACAACATTAATAGTTAAAGGCAACGTAATAAATTTATATGCCAGGTACACTTTTATTTACATGACATGATGATACATTCACACATTTATTTATTTGAGCATATTCATGTTTTATATATGTATTTAACTTTTGATCTAAATTTACACTTCTCCTCTCTCTCTGCTGCTAAACTACTCACAACTAATTAGCCTTTGAGTAAATTATCACCCCCTCCCAAAAAAGAACATGGATTTTGTGCAACAAAAAGGCGAACATAACTAACACAGCAAATAAAATAACATGCAAAAGAAGAAAAAACGAAAGTGAAACATTTAAATTTATTGTCCCTTATAATTGATCACGCGCCAAAAAACCAAAAAGGCAGAGTTGAATCAGGCAGAAAGCCGTTTGCACTTTCGTACTTTCTCCGTCTTTCCAAAATGATTTAATTGGCACTCACACACCCTTTCATGCATGCTTTCCATCATCTACCACCAAATGTAAAGCAATTTCCTTATAAAATGCTAACGAGCTCTGTACATGCTACATATATTCCATTCCACATGCGCTCAAACATACATTTTCTGATTTTGATCTGATTAGTTTCATTTTAATACAGCAATTCTGATAACGAAAATTATGTATGTTTCTACACGGAATAATCCATCCATTTAATTTTTCTAGATATTTTGGTACTATATGTGCTTGTTATGTTCGCACATATTATTATTTTACTTTCACTGCTAGTAAAAGACCGACAAGCTTGTGTGTGCCCATGTATGCATGTCTACAAACAAACCTATGGCAATCTCCTGAGCCTGAGTTTCCAGAGAAAGGATCAGTTCAACCCGCGGCAGGAAGAGGAAGATGATGTTGTTGATGAAGTGCCTGCTTCTAAAAATGCACATACCATATATGTGCTCTTATTGTCCCATAAATACATAATTTTGTAATAATAGTTATTATTACATAGAACGTGAAGCATCTGCTGGTCGCTAGTGAAAGGATAGGACAAGTTAAGTGGAAGTTGGAGACAAGGCAGCCAAAGGGAAAGCAAAAAAAGGGCGTTGACTTTTACCATTTATCTTTCATCACTGCACAACGAACACACAACATATTATACCTCACAGCCAACAGAGCACACACTGCTTTTATTTTCTTCTTTTCGTATTATTTGTTATATTTACCACTTCTCTCCTCTTGTCTCATTCTTTCGTCCAATATTTTCATATGTGTGTGTGGGGTAAATATAGAAGGCGTGTATATGAAATGCTTAGTTATGCATACGCTATAAAATAAATAGTTTTACGGTTGTGCTTTATGTCTATGAGAAGTACACAAAAGGTCTAATGAAGAGTTCATAGGAATGTAAATATTACTGCCACAACGACTTCTACTTCTAACAGTTTGGAAAAGGGGAAAAGGAAAAGTGGGACCCTTTTATCTTAATTAATGAGAAAATTTATTATCCATTTCCTTCTGAGATATTTTTAAATTAATTATTTTCTCGGGAAAATTTTATAGCGGGAGTTATACAAGAACACTTTTCGTCCTAGTCGAAAACACAAAAAGAACGAGAGAAGTGGAGGAATCTAAATTTAAGGCAAACGTGAATAGTACTTGTGGATACTCCAACTTGCTCATACATTTTACAAGCTTTATATTGAAGTGGGAAGCAGTCGTCTGAAGTGGCTAGTCCAAGAAAATAAAAGAAAAGGCTTATCATCATCGTTGTCACCATCATCACATAATAATAAACTACACGCGTAAATATATAGGCCCTTGAACGAAACATATTAAACATGTCTTTCGTATTACTTTTTAGAGACAGATTTACACGAACCCTGTCTTTATTATCATTTATCTAGAAGAAATAAGAATTGGAGTAACGCTCATATATCTCAATACTTAAAAAAAGTAGAAGTATTACGTGTTATTTAGTTCAGCAAAAATATGTATGTGTATATTTTGGCACTAGTTAATTTGAGTAATGCTTTATGTTACATCATCCTTTATGGTCATGCATTCATTCCAAGAAAGAAAAATAGATTTGCTATAAGTACATACTAGTAATTTTTTACCTCGATGTCACAGCCTCTCTTGAGTTGTGTAGAAGAAGTGCGAGATGGAAAGAGAGATAGAACAAGATAAAATAGAGGACACAACGGTACAAATCAAATGCATCTTGAGAAAATAAAAAAATATAAAACTGGTTGGCCTGGTTTGATGCTGCTGACGTTACTGGTGGTGGTGAGTGAGTGAGTTGAGAGTTGAAAATGAGAAAAAGAAGAAGCCTCTTGAGCTTTTGTGTCCTGTCTTCTCTTCCTCTTGCCTGTATACATATTTCACTCTCTATAAACTCCTCTCTTTCTTCCCCTCTTTCTGTTGTGTGTGTTTATATGTGGACGTCTTTCTTTTTCCGTTCTTGGTCCAAGTTAAAACGGAGAAAGTTTGCCAAAACTTGAGCTAATCACATTACGTGTGTGATTTCCCTGTTGGAAGACAGCGTAATGAAATCCAGCAAACCTTTATTTTACTTTGCCTACCTAGTCAGTGGAAGAGAAGAAAATATGGACTACCAACAACTTTTTCGCTACGAAATTTATAGAAATGTGGTACTAGCAGTAGTAGTTGTAGTAGTTTTACCACTGCCATTGAGGGATACGGCGGCGTGATGATGATTTGGCAGTGAAAGTAAAACTTTCATTCACTTACCACTTTATTTCGCAAGTTTATATCCTTTATAGCGGAAATAACGATTAGTTCCAAGAAAAAAATCCTATTTTCTACCTGTTCTCAAGAGGAGGACGTAATACTACGTCGTCCACAGATAAGGCATCCTTTTCTTTTTCTCTTCAATAAACTTGTTAATTAGTTTATTCATAATAACAGCTATTGATGGATACTCACTCACTAACCAATCCAACCGTTCCATACCTAAATCCTATATATAGCAGTATGTTTTCACCGACCTTTACACAGCAAAACCGATAGCTATCAGTTCTCCAATAAGTTAGTTTTATATAGAGAAAAAAGGATTAAAGTGAAAATATGCGTTACGTAAATTCATGCTTTTTCTTTCTACTAGAAACTAATTGCAAAAAGAAAAACTTTTTTAAAAATCTCGTTTTATTTACAAAACGAAAGCCTCAAAAGCGGACTTTTTTTCATTTCATGGTTGCATTTTCCCGTAAACTTTTTTTCTGGAGGGTTTCCTCCTCCTTTCTTTTCTTCTTTTTAGTTTCTTCTTATTTTACTATGCAGCGTGAAAAAGTTTCTCTAGATAAATAGAGAGAAAGAGAGGAGCTCTATAAATACCACGCATAGGTTAGCGACCACCAAAAGAGGATTTCCTCCTCCTTTCTTTTCTTCTTTTTAGTTTCTTCTTATTTTACTATGCAGCGTGAAAAAGTTTCTCTAGATAAATAGAGAAAAAGAGAGGAGCTCTATAAATACCACGCATAGGTTAGCGACCACCAAAAGAGGTACCTCTCTCATCTAATGTATGTATGCCATGAGGAACAGTCTTAACGGTAAAAATAGCTATCTTGATCTTGGTTTTTGTGGTGCTTAGTTTTGAGAAGGAGTAGAGAAATCCATCCATCTCACCATTGATTAAACATCTTCAGTAAATTTCAGTGATCCTTATCTTTTATATATTCCTTTTACAACTCATAAGCATTTTTTGGTTGTTTGCCATCTTATTGAGAATCTTGTCTCTGGAGGAGTAGTGGAAGCAGCCGTAATAGCGAAAACGTTATATAAGCTAACTTGATGCGGCTGATGATGATCATGAGAAAAACTAACAACTTTTTTCTTTGGTAAAGTAAACAAGAGTAAAATCCTGCTGTACATTTTAACTAGACGTGGATTCATATACCCTGGAGAGCTGATGTGAAGTGAAGTAGAAATATTATGTTAGACCTGTGTACTTACACTCTCATCCACCACTGGGCTAAACAAACTTATGTACGTAAACTCTGGGAGATACGTGTATATTTTCTTGTCCAAGAGTTAGTTATGTGTACAATTTACTTGACTTGTCATCTATGTGTACCAATACCATGCTGATGGGCTTTTTGAAGAGAGGAGAAATCAGGGCAGGGAACAAGCATTCTCGACTGCGGCTCATTCCGAATTGTCATTTGCTTTTAACTGGGAAAGAAACACAGCTGTTCTTCCCTCTTTCTCCGATGTTATTTAAAATCATGTAGAATTCTTAGAATCGTCATCATGATCACGATCACCATCGTCATCCTTTTGATCACGAATCGAAATTACATTTTCGTATTGAAATTTACACTAGATTGGATACTGGAGTAGTTGCCGGATGGTAGGTCCTGCCGGGTTTGCCACTACGTATTTTGCATTTCGACATGCCTGAATGTAGTATATCTGCTATCTGTATTTCCATACAAAATCATAGTTCAGATATGCATGTTTGATCAAGCAAACATACATTATGTATATACAATTTAAGAACAACATATTATACCAACAAAATATGTACATAATAAATATTCAGTGTCGATTTAAAAATAACGACGTGAGTTTCACAAAAGTCTCGCGTGAAAACGTACTAGTGTACAGCTTGAGAGAATGTTAGTGGCTGTAGAGTTGAGTATGAGAAGAAAACTCACATGAGGCTTGCCTTCAATGTTGTAAGCATGGTGTGGGAATAAGGCACGTGAAGAAGTAGGCATTTAGAAAAACACCACTCCCAGCACTGAGGAGAAAGGCAAAATGATAGAAAAGAAGAAAAGACAGCGGTGATTTATTTACAGTAATTTCCTCATGTTTTTCCTCACGGCTTTGCCTATGGTGACGTTCATGAAGCCGACAGAATAAAAAAACTTTTGCAAATCAAATACATTATACACACATATATTTATTTGTATTGACCATTCATACATGTAGTCTATTCCTAAAATGTGGACTGGAACACAAATACAGAATATATTTTAGTTTGTCTTCGAATAATTTTTTATTCGAAACCTTTTAGACATAGGGCGAAAAATCACTTACTACTTCTTGAGCATTGAACACCAAAAATAAGTAAATACAACAGTTACTATTGTTTAACTGTTTAATATTTCATGTCGGTTTATCATCCTAACTAAACGTTAGAGAATGACGAATAAATAAATGTTTGTTTTATAACGATATGAAATATTTAAACTATATGTCATTTTATATCATATTCTTTTATTACATGATCATTTTTGGTTAAATCTTTAAATCTTGTACGAAGCTATCCTCGTTCTTGATATAATATTATGTATTCATGCAAATACAAACATACAAATAACATCTAAGAATTTCTGTGTACGAGTGGAATTATTGTGCCACTCTTCTAGGATTTCGGAGTGAACAACCAGATGATTCACAGTCATTTATCATTCTTACAAAATTGATCAAGAAGGTTGGCGACACGAACACCCTGGCATGTCTTTCCGTTCTACTCCATCTATATCTCTTTCGCTTGTTCCTTGTTGCAAGCTTTTTCATCTTGCCAGGTTTTTAGTTAGCTTTGCTTCACTTAACTAATAATACAGAAAGTCTGCATGCACACATACGGCCACGCTTATGCACGTACTTTGTATATGAAATGAGGAAACAAATGGTGATAGCAAGTAAAATGGTGTGACCGAAGAAGAAGTGAAACGGCATTAATGAATCGAGCGATCAGTTTTCCTTTCAACGGGGAAACTTGGCTTTTTGCACGTTTATAGCTAACTAACAAAATGTGTGAATCTCTACTACACAGTGTGCAGTCATGTGTGTCATCGTCTGCCTCTTTTTCTTTAGTGTAGGACACATTATCAGCATCGCCACTAATGCAGTAGTAAAACATTCTTGACGATGACAACTCACGTAGTCGACAGCTTGTGTCCCCACATCTCATCTCGTGATTTGCACAAAATGTGAGAGAGTAAATGAAGCATATCGTAAAATAAAGAGAAAGCACGTATGAAAGATGGGTAAATTGATGCTGTGGTGAGAGTGGTATTGGGTATTACCAAAGAAATGAAAGTAAACGCGCACGTTTTACGTTACCGAAACAGGAAAAGTGCCACGATTACACATTACGTGATTGTGATGATAGGCGATGGGTTGATTTTGTACATTAGGTAATTTTATTCACAAGAATGAGTTTGAATACAGCCCTGATGTTATCCGAGAACGGTAGGGAAAATGGCACCTAATATGTAGTTATGACTGTATGGATAATACCATATCGGTTTTACTACCATTTTGAACTTGTTTTTCAGGCCATAAAATTCATAATACAAAACAAGGTATATTTTCACATTTTGAAAGCCTTGTTGGAAACATTAAAATTATAAAATAATGAAATGAACCATAAATTCATCCCTTCCACCCTCGCTGTATTTGACCAGGGAAGTGACGCCAAAGCCTTTACTCTAAACTTTCTTCCGAGAACGCGAAAAATAAATATTTTCATCTTCGTCTTTTTCTGGGAAAAAGTACGAAAATAGAACATTTTAGTCCAAATGTCTTTGTGTACTCTTTCTAGGCTGGCTTCTTTCTGGTAAACTGGGTATATCTCTGCTAGCGAGGCATGTGTAAAAAGTGTGTGACTCACTAAACAAGCAAAAGCAAATCTTGCTTCGTTTTGTATGTTGTTCGGTAGTAAAAATACAAAACATTTTATATAACAACATTTACGTCATGTGTTGTGACAACATAACGTGAACTTCTAACAATATAGTAGAAATATAGTCTTTTAGGAACATACAAACAAAAATTCCAGATGGATGGATCAAGTGAAAGAGAAAAGAATAAAGTGAATAAAATAAAGGAAAAGTAACAGAGGAGAAAGTAATAAAGCAGCAACAGTAGTGAATATAACAGGCCGAGTTAACTTGAGCTATTTACTGCTCTTGTTTTTGTCTTGTGACAGTCGTCAGTCAGCATCACACAACAACAACACTGCAAACTACACAACATCATCATCATTGCCATTGCATGCCCTGGCTTTCCTTTTTCTTCTTCCTCCTCCGTTAACATCATTTTCTTTCAAATGAATGTCATAGCGTGGCATTTTTCGAATCCTTTTCATGACAGCCGCACCTTTTTCGCTATTTAAACTGCCAGTGGAACAAAACAACAACAGTAACAAAGACAGATGTATATATGCCTATATAATACGGGATGGGAGCAGCAGCGTCATGTCAGTAAAAAATAAAATAATAATATAGTTTTTCGTTCGCTATTTTGTCAAATGGACTGTACACTTGAGTAAGCAGTTGGAGCGAAAAAAGTTGGCTCTTTTTTATGGTGCCGTTAACGACAGTAAAAACAACTAACTCTTTTCCCTGATGTGTGTGCATACTCTACTGTGTACCATATTTACTTTTTTACTTTTTTATTGAGCTCTTCTTTGCGTCCACCACTACCAAGAGTGTATTTTATGTATTTACTCATTTTCTTTAATTTTTCCTTCGTATCTCCATCCTTCTTTATACACCGTTTTTATTATCCCCGGTTCGGAGCTGCCATTTATATAGAATAAAAATTTTAAACGGGTAACATATTATGAACTCGCAAGCGTTTACTACCAATACAGTTTTAGCTGTTACTTTTTTTCTAAAAAAAACGGCTGCTTTCTTGTTTTATTTTCTCCATTTTAAAGCGCATAAAAACGATTACGCTTAAAATGCGTATAATGAACTGTCATTTTAGTACTACATTTTACACGCTGCTGTACGTACAAATACTTGTTTTTAAAAGAAAAATGAAAGTTAATGTGTTTACCGTGATGGTTTTGTTGGCACTTTTCACACAAAACATTGGATATTTATGGAATGCTTGCGTTTTGTTGTAGAGTAGAAAAGTGTATGAGTGCAACGTTAAATTACAGCGTAATATTTTAAAGGGTTCTTGATTCTTTCATTAAGCTAGTTGATGGTAGCAAACGTGCATAGAATGGCTTCTTTTTTGGCGAAATTGGAAACGCATTGTACGTTTGGGCGGTTGGTCTCTTTTCGCTTATATGTTAGTATAGTATAGGAGCGGGATAGTATCGTAGAAAATTACTGGAAATTCATATTACGTTTTAGATAGAAAAATTAAGAGTACGTTGTCTCAAGAAGAGTAGGCATGTAATTGCTAAATGATAATAGTCATTTTATATTCTGTCTGCTCTGAATCATCGTGCAAGGCCGTGGAGCACTTTACTTCCTCTAGCGTAGCAGTATGCAGTTTCTGTATTTACCAAAGACAACTTGCAAAAGGGAAAGCACTTTCCCTTTAATAATAAGATGGAAGTAAAATATATCATAGTATCAATATCAATAGGTAAATAATGAACAAATTTAGTGAAAGAGCGTTAGAGAATTTCTGGGTTAATTGGAATCAATAGTTTTAATGATGAGCTTAATGAGAAGCATTTTTGTGCAGGTATACTGTATAGCAAAGTATGGATGGATGCACACACTCTAAATAATATAATAAAGAAAACATATATGCATACTTATGTACTTTAAGTATGATTCTGCTCATCAGCAAGGTTGGCTGCTCAGTTGAGCAATCTAATTCTTCCTTTATGACCTCCATTCTACGAAAATAATAGGAAATACCTGAGCTCTCTGTAGATGTTTCATTCGTTCCACTGATGGTGGTTTTGGTGCTGAAAGAAAAATCCATTTTGTCTACTAGCAGCTTCTCTCGAGTAGGTATATAAGCACACTTTCTCTCCTCTGAAACAGATACATTTGGATCGTCCTAAATGACAATTCCGGGAAAAAGTTTAATAATAATATGTACATAAAAAGAGCATTTTGCTTGTCTAATGGTAAGCCTCACACACACAAGCATCCAACCAACCTGAGTAGAAAACTTTTGCAGGCTGTTGTAGTACATGTTAATGCACTTACCTACCATTACATAATACGATTCTAATCAAGCTTTACGCTACTGCTGAAAAAGAGGCCTCCCTCTCACTCCAAAATGAATATTGTACTCTAGTAGTATGTAGAACATATAATGTCAGATTCGAGTAGCGAATTTCATCACTTCTTTTATAATACTTATGATGTGCATTACTACTGTAACTTTCAGAGAAGTGAACATATAGTAGCATCGGATCAATTAGAATGAGAGTGGTACAAGAAGTATATTAAGTATCAGATGAAAAGTCCTCTTTGTGTGCGTATATGTGAGCCAAGTATACGTGACGTAAAGTGCAAGGACCTCATCAATGTGACGCGGTGTAAGTGTATATGGAAAACTGTCGACAATTTTCTGCCAGCTTAATTTTCCTTGATGGCAATCATGATGACGACGATGATAATATGATGATATAACCTAAAAACTTGCAACTCCTTTCCTTCTGTTTTTAATATAAGTTTACAAAGAGCGTATTATAATGTACCTTTGGAAGAATATATGTATGTCGTTAAGTGTGCATGTTCTCATCTATACTCCATTCTTTCCATTATTATAAAAGTCTTATGTATGTATATACACACACTTTGTCTGGAATAATAATAACGATGCGTATTTTCCTTTGATTTTTCCAATATAGCAAAACCCGACTACGTAAGGATAAACGATATTAGTGGGTCTGAAACGGCAAATGCCTCACTGATCGGGCCATATAATGAGGGGACCATCATCACTCTGGTCTGTGTTTCCAGTGGAGGAAAGCCTGTGGCCCAGCTTAATTGGTACAACAATTCTCAACCACTTCAAGGTAAGTCATTAACGACAAATGACTATAAAACGGGACTCTTACTCTTACTTGGCCATATAATCTCCATTATTCTCTTCTCGTCCTCATATAAAAATGAAAGACATAGAACAATGGAATGGTTCTCGATCGCACTATACTTGTGACATTGCGTTGGTTGATACTTAAAGCAAGTTCATTTGTCATTCAGGGATTTATCCTAGATAGAGAGTGCATTTCTACGATGGGTGGTAGTAAGGCCAAATGGCCATTTTATATGCTTTCACTAGAACATTTTATACTACAATTTCTCAATTCCTGCTACCTTTCATTTTTCGATATGAAGGAAATGAATGATTAATCAGAAAAGTAACTCTAAAAGACTTTCCCATTTTTACATAATACATACATATTGCATATATACCTATATGGTTTTATCTATATATTAGCAGAGCTTACTATAAGATCTGAAGTTCTTATAGTAAGCTCCGATAGTTTCCGGTGAACATCACCCACCTTTAAACTGTCTCAATTAGTTAATGTGCTTAGCACTTATCATCTGATATAGTCCTGAAATGTGTGGGTGGCTTTTGAAAATGAACTAGCTATCCGTTTTAAAACATTTTCAACACTGTCCGTTCTCTACCCTTTTGCCTAAAGATTTGCCACACATTTCATTATCATTTTGCTAGTATTATCTAACATGAAAAAAGAATCAATGAGCATAACTATTTTACTCATTTGCGCGACATGTGGAACTCTGATTTAAATTGAGAGGGGCAATCAAATATTTGTTTAATTCATTTATTCAACGTCAGCTGAATGATACTTGGTGATGTTTGTTTGCCCATCAGCGACTAAATTTAAGTAAAACATTAGGAACACAGAATGGCATACTTTAATTTAGAGTAATGACTGTATTTACGTATGTTTTGATGAGTATCTCTTTCTCCTGTTTTCCATTTCATTTATATACAGGGACGACTCTGGTAATGAATTGTGTATTATTGCTTATTTACATACAAAGAATAGATAGGTATACAAAAATATGTCCAAACATTTATCATATAGGTGGTTAACTTAATATTTAACTTGTGGATCTAAATATAGACCATGTATGGACATATGCATCCAATCCAACACACTACATAATTGTAAACTAAAAGGGGGCTTACATTGTACGCCCTGAATACACTTGTCTACAGCATCTAACAATGAAGAGTAATGACAAGGACATGACACTGGCTGGAGGAAAGCATTATAAATCAGATATCTAGTTTGGCTGTCATGTTTTATTTTAAGCCAAGCCCGACATACAACCCTGCTGTTGGCAGTAGTTGGATGAATTTATAATAGCTAGTGAAAATAGAAACTGAGTGTGTGCTTCTCTATCTGGCTGGATTCCTACATATTATATATCTATTGTTTGCACGTCTACTCAGCGCATTGTAAAGCATTTCCAAGATATCATAGTATTTTATATGCAAGGCCGTTTTAAGGGATTCAGCTTCCCTGCTTCGAATTGAATTACTTTAGGGAGGATAATGGATGAGACTGAGACTAGCATTTCATTTTAATCACATAAATATGTATATTAT
>JAHZMV010001926.1:0-15591 GCA_027743765.1 Coecobrya sp. COE2
AAAGGGCAACACTTTGCTTTACAGTGCAGCAGCGTTTATTCTTGCACAAAAAGCGAGTGGAGTGAGGAGCGACTATCCACCAGAGTAGATTCCGTACATGTTATGATTTCCCATCCACCACCACCCAACAATCCAACATGAACACTATACATGTTCATGTACATTATAGTATACCTTGAGTGTTTAAGCAAAAAAAATTGTTGTCGCTTCTTGCTAGTCAACTACCATCATATTTTGTACGAAATATATATATGCATGGCCGCTCTCACCAAAAACACCAGAGCTTTTCCATGTAGCATTTTTATAAAGCATGAAATCTATTTATTACACGTAAAAGGTCCACAGAGAGAGAGAGGCTCCATACTGCTACCGCTTTATAACAGAAAGCAAACCACAAAAGTAATGTTTCATGAAAAGTGAACAGTAAACGGAAAATCTTTTTGTTTACTTACTCGCACAGTAATGGAATTACGACATGTATAGAGTGCCAAGGACTACATGGCGCGGCGCTCTATAAATGAATAATAATATTTGCCGTGGTACTGTTCAACGTTATCAACGTCAAATATTGGACTTTTTAAACAGTCCTCTCGCAAGTTCATTTGATGAGAAGGATAAGTACATTTTATTTTTTGTGGAAGAATATACACACATATTGTGGCATCCTTTCCTTCTTTACCGAGTAAATAATATTAACATGACTCAAGGTCTTTCTCAAGTAGATTTCAAGTGGGAAAAGATGTGGAAGATGTGGTGGCTCTCTGTCTCTGTCTCTCTCCCTTGGTTTTCTATTCAAGCGCATTTCTTTTAAGATTTTTTTTCTTGTAAAAAATGCTTTCTACATGCAAAGACTTTTAATAGGTGTGTATGCTTCGTTTTGAAAAAAGGGGCTGATGCAGCGTAATAATTTACAAGATTGAAAGGCTGACAACGGAACATAATAAAAAGAGAAGAAAACTTGAATAGGAAGAGCGAGTGAAAGTGTGATGACGGCGTACGTGAATGTGTACTTATGTACTGACTGACATATGCATAAACCTACATACCTAAGTGTATAGATAAAATACGTGAACATTTTCATAGCCAAATTGAAAGTAAAAAACATTTTCTGGCTTTTATGAAGGAGCGCTCTACTTCTTTCAGGAGAAGTATGTGTATGGTCTGTGTACAACAGACGTCCGCAAGTTTTGTAGAAAAATGCTTAAATTCTTTAAATGCTTTCAAAACTTTTTAATAAATCATTGTTTGAGTAACAGGAAAAGGGTAGTAAAGAGATAAAAGGTCTTACCGTAAAGTGCAACAGGTGTTGAGGATTTCTCTTTGGCTTGATAACTTGCACTTTTGTGCTTTGAACTGGATGATGTGGAATGGTGATGATGACTTGACAGCAGTCCTTGCTGTGTCTGGCTGGAATCCTGCTGGAAGTAAACAAAAACATGGAAAAATTATCATTTTTGTTAGGAAAATTGTGTAGGAAAAGCATGATAAATGGCTCGTCGTGATTGCGCAGGCAAACAACATCGTACTTATAAAAATGCGTCAATCAATGCACTGTTTCAATTTGACACTATACATACACGAGCCTAATTCCAAATGATGACGAACTACAAGTTTATGCTAATTTTCGTTTAATTTTCTCTGATAAGTAATTTCTCTTTGCATATACGTATATTCTCACAAACAATGTGAAATGACACTTTTATCTCTAAACATATATTACTCATTCAAATTAGTCATCCACATCAAATCAACCAAGGTGCCATATTTGTCTTAATCTCATCTACAACAACACTACCATTTTTACTACTTTTCTACTTTCTACATACTTGCAAATATGTATATTTGCAAGTAGGGTTTCTTTTAAAATAGTTTGCATTTAAATAATTGAGCCCAACGGGTGCTTCTTAAAAAAGCTCCACAATCGTCATCCACGAAAACATCATTACATATTATATTATTGTTGCTTAATACAAAAAACAAGACAAAAGTAGCCAATCTGTCTTTTATACATTTCTCTTCCAATCAAAGTCTCTCCCTTCATCTTTCCCAATCAATTCATCTCGTGCAACAATAGCAATTGCTATTTTTAAGCACACATAACATTCCGTTTTGTACTCGTTTGCATATGACATCTCTCTGTATCTCTTATTCTCTTTTCCCTTTCTGTCACAATAGAACATTTGAGGATAAAAGAAGAGCTCGAGTTAGATCACCGTCGCGTCCGTCGTCGGCTTGAAGAAAACGTATACTTTGTACATGTCATTCTTTTACTTCTATACATAGGCATGTTGAAAGATTCTTAGCAAAAATGATATCACTAATTTATGCTAGACATGTAACACAAAGAGCAACATGACTATTTCGTCATATGATTCGCCATGCTTTTTTAGCGCTACACCACTTTATTATAGCAACATAGCCATCAACATCATTGCTTGTCGTCGTTGTCGACGTCGCATTAGAATATGTGCCTCTACGTTTTATAATGTGCACATGTTTGGACTATGTATCCTTTTCAATAGAGAAACATTTTAACTTTAACTGTGCTTGCTGCTCTATACTTTTATGAAAGTGTAATTTATCCGTCCAAGAACATACAACAATACTCCACTAATATATACATAGGTACGTAATAGAGTGAAGTTAGCAAATATCATTTTTTATTCGCTCCATTGTATTCTTTGCATTGGATAGAATACAACAGAAAAGATTATTTAAATACACACGATGATAATATTATAGTTTTTAACATGTAGGTATTTCTGTATAATAAATGTGCTATATAAAGTCTTATTGTATTACATTATCGTAGTCATAATTTTTTCCCATTTAAAATTGTATGCTTGTCTGATTCGTACACAAAGTTGCCTTGTCCTCTTTTTTTTCTATTAATGAAGTTGAGTAAGAGAGGGAGAGAGAGAGAGACAGAAAGTTCACAGAAAGACCAGAAATAATAGTCTTAAATGTTGCTCTTTTGTTATTGTTCAACATGTTGCGCTCGTATGTATGTTTTAATTGTTAATTTGTCTCCGTTCCTGTGTTGCATGTAGTATTATGGAGATATTTTAAAGATAAATGCGCGCTTATAGGTATATCATTTTCTATTGTTTATGAAGCTTATCCTGCATTTTATTTTTTTTCTAAAGAGAATTTGCTTTTATAAATTCTGCATTGCCAAAACTTAAAATTTAAAAAAAATCAAGGCGAAAAATAAAGCTGTCTTTCCTGTCACGACTTAACAGGATGATAAGATGATAGCCTGTATTATAATGCACTTAAGGATAATGCACTATTGTTATTTTTATTACAACATTGAAAAACGTTCAAAATTGTAATTATCAAGTTTCTATTTGCGTAGGTAATAGGTTTGTTGATGCCAACTAGCAGTGTAGATGAATGGACGTATTTCCTGAAGCAGTGTGGTGCATTGTAAAAAGAGCCAACAGCATACTTTGTAGGAAATGATAAAATGGGAAAAGTGTGAGGGAAGCCTTTTCTTGGCATTTTGTCTTGTGATCATATTTAGACAAAGAAGTTTTATAACTTTTGCACAATCAATTTACGACAGGTAAGCTCACACATAAATAAACCACTTTTCGGCACAAGGTATGATGATGACTATAAAGTGAAAAGGTATATAAAATGACTATCTTTTATTCATGCTTGTGTGTATACTTTATATCTTGACATGGATAAATCCTGAGCACAATCCTCGTCTTCCACATCCTCTTCATCATCATAGTTTAAGCTCACATCCGCCCTCCAACAACTTTCTTCTTGTTGTTCAGCGTAACTTTTCCCCGGCGGCTCCTCTTTGACTGCAATCCTCAAATCTCCAAAGCGCACTTCATCCACCACCACACCGCTGCTGCCACCATCTCTTAAAATCACTCCACTAACACCACCGCTTTCATCTTCATGAACGACAACATCATCATCTCCGTTATTATTGTTATTAATAGACACTTCCCTCTTTCCCATCATAACATGAGGATGATGATGCTGAGATTCCCCATCTCCACTACTAGGTCTGCTGCTCCCGTTATTGTTATCATTATCACCATCTAATGTCCTCGATGCTACCACAGATTTTATGACAGAGGCTATAACTTCTTGCTCGCCTGAGCTCAGATTTGTCATTTTCGCCAGCATAGTAATAGTTTCAAGTGCTTTGTCATTCCAGTGGAATAACGAGCCTATTCTGGAATTTCTCTCTGTTCTCCCCATCTCTGTTGTTGGGAGAGAGGAGGCAGATCCGCTACAGCTTTGTGTCGCATTCATCTTGCTAATGTTGTTATTATTGCTTCAATTTTCCTATGATAGCCAGAGAGAATGGCTATATACCAGACACAATAGCTGGTGCATATGAACAAAGGAAAGAAATAATGTTGTTGGGAAACCTTATATAAAGATTTATTAGAGATATTTTCCTGTTGGTTTTGTTTTAGTGGCGGTGATCGCCAATCGCTTTCAATGAATCAAAGATAAGCCCTCCTCGGCTACACATTCACACTTTCTTTCTTTCCTCCCCTATACACTTATCATGAGGGAAACCATTGACCCGGTAACGATCATGGTATTTTTGCCATTATTATCACTTTTCCATCATCACCGACACCGTCTTTCCCTCTCGACAACACTCACCACTGTGTCATCATGATAAATGACACGACACGATTGATCTGCACCATTAAGCACAAAATATTGATAGAAACAAAAGCCACACCAGCACAGATACACTTTTACTTATACTCACACATCACTAACTTTCATCCAAAAGCAAACACAACATTAAACCTGGTGCAGGCAGAATGTATATATATTTTTTTATCTATCCTTCCATCTCCTCTCCATTCAACCGTTTACTCAATGCCCTATCCAGAATGCTCACTCAATCAAACTGTGGAATACTCAATTATGTACTCGTTTCACAAGGACAGTTAAATGAAATACAATGGGCTTTCCCAACATCAGCAAACACACACTCACCACTGCATGCACACTCTCTCTTTCTTCTAACTTCTCCTCGTGTATGTGTGTATATATTTATGTATCTGTCTGTTTTCTTCCTTAAAATCTAACTTGAAGGTTTACAATGGACAAGCTTTACCGCACTGGTTTCTAGAAAAGATAAGATGGTACAGAGGAAAGAGAAGACACGACATCTAAAACGACTGTGATTTTCATTTGGGTATATATCGTGTTGATGATGATGGTGGCTAAGTTGCAGTAGAAAACTTTTTTTCCCTTTTCCTTGCTTCTGTGTGTTTAACGTATTGTAAAAGCTGGTGAATCACAATGTAGTCATCTATTACCACGCACGACGACGACGGATGTGCTGTCCATGTTGTTTTACACAGTACTGATGTGGTGTGCATGGATGGTAGTGTGGTGTGTACGTTTCTAGCAGCATTTTTTTACATGATGAGTGAACAGAATGACAGAAGCTGCACATAAGAAAAGGGGGAAAAAGTCGAGGAGAAACTCAACTCCAGTAAAAAGAGAGAAGAGAGTCAACATTGCCACCACTATTTTTGCTAGCTAGACCACCACGCTTAATGCCAACCACGAAAACAAGAGTTAAATGAAGTAAGCAGAAAACACACTCACGCTTCTTTGCTTTTTGTGTCGAGTATGTACATAATATCACATATTCAACACACAGGGAAAAAATATGTTGGGCATGTTCCTTTTTTTCTTTCTGATTTTTACTTGAGCTTTGGTTTCGTTTCGTCCGAGTTGAATTTCTTTGAATGTACCTATTTGTATTCAGGAGAGAGTGATAGCATATATCACCTCATCATCATCCTCAGTATCAACAGAGAGAGCGAAAATGTGTGTAGGAGCACCAACAAGAGCCACCAACACCGCCATCAACAAAAAAAGTATATATACTTTGTTGTTGGTAAATATAGCAGACACGCAGAAAAAAAGGAGAGAGAGAGAGAAGCACTAACTTTACTTTGGTTAGATTAACACTATCACAGAAAGAGAGAGAGAAGTCGACAAGAGTTGCTTCTTGCTTGCCACGCTATTTACTAACTGAACAACAACGTGAGCGAATATCGTACTGACTGACAATGAGAGTGAGAGAGCTCTCTTCTGATGCTTGCACTAGCACGGAAACTGTTTCCTTCCACATTTAACTTTATTCTATCTCAGCGTTTATAATAAGTAATATGCAGGAGTGGTGGTGGTGTTGGTGTATACAATGGTTTTTTTACCATTGCTGCTAAAACATTATCCACCAACTTCCTGCTTTAATACATATCCGTATAATAAACATCACAACAAACATGTGTACAATGATTACATTTTAGTTGTCACTTGAATTACTGCACACAGACAGAGAGAGAGAGGCATACTTTGTATTTCTGCACATGTATATAGATACATTTCAACAAAGTACTCTTTAAAGCTGATCACAACAGATCACTTGATAGAAAGTAGCAGGTTGTGGGAATGCCAGTAATAATATGCTTCAGTGAGTTTATATAATGCTAATAGGGTTTGTCCTTGTTTTTTATTTCTGCACGTTTGCTATCTCACCTCCATCAACGTTCTCCATAATAATATTATTGTTATTTGTGAGTGCTTACAGTAATAAGCCGTATAATATTACTTTGAATGAATTAATGATCATCATTCGACCATGATTGCAAAAATGTGTGCTACTCCGATCTATGGAAAAGTTTAAAGATTATAATAACGCGCAGTTCTAGGAGGATTTTTTTACGTATGTTGTATACATATTGGGTTTACAAGGTGTGTGAGCACGGAGGATGGTGGTGGTGATGATGATGATGAAAGAAAAAAACTGGTTACACGCTTGCCACACACGTAAATCTTGATTCTTCCCCGTGGCAGGTCCAAATAAAATATATAGCTTTGCTGTATACAAAGGCGGAGAAATTCTCCATGAACAACTTTCACAGTATCTTAATCCCCCAAATTCTCCGTTTGCTATTACAGTATCAGTTTTTTCGGACTTGTAGAAAGCTCAGTAGGGTTGAGATTAGAGAGAATGATCATCACCACTCAAGTGGTTATGTCGTAATCGTAACCCTTTTTCGTCTTGCAATAATAAACGCTTATTTCCAACCAAGTGTGCGTTTGTGTCAGCACTTTGCAGCAGCAGCTACAGGTACTTTTACATGAGGCAAAGTAGTGCAATAAAACGACAGTGATTGCAATTTCTTGGGTAGCATACATACATACCCACTACATTTGTGTAAACCAAAAGAAATTTCTAGTAGCTTTTGCTGTTACTCTTTGCCAGTTCACTTCACACAAGGCGACGAATATATAGTCAGCGTAATAATCAAGAATCAAGTACCCATATTATGCATTTTGTTTATATTCAGCTTATACGTAAACTAATGGGGAATGCCAGCAGCTATTATGTAGCTCTCAAAATGTTCAGCAGCGTACAGAGCAGAGCTTGTCTATAGTCCACAGTTAGTGGTTCGTTCTAGGTAAAGTAAGCACAAGAGTGACTACGTCATATTCAGGTGAATTTGGCCAAGGGATCTCCTCACATGACTTTACTGTATAAAAGCAAACTGATGTACTTTTGCTCATACACAAAAAAACGTTGCTCACTCGCACTTTTGCAAAAAGGCTAAAAAGAGAATGGGAACACAGGATGATGATAATGATGATGATAATAATAAGGAGCTCCTTGAAAACAGAGCACAATGTACAAATACTCACTTTCTGTTGGCTTGTAACTTGATGTAGTTTGTTGCTTATACGGTATATAATAATAATGTGCTTTGTTAGCATTCATCAAGTGATAAAAAGTCCACCCTCCCAGCGGCAATGTATCTATATGCACAGGGTATAGAATAGCAACACTTACTTTTATTTGTGTAAAGACAGCAAAAGACTTCACCTCTAGCATTATCACACGCTCCTTTGCTTGATCCTACATCCATTTTCAAGCCATCACTTTTGCCATATTATCATTATATCATTTTTGTACTGTGTGCGTTGCATGTGTACGGGAAATAGGAATATTGAAAGTAACCAAATTGTTGTCAGTGTGTCTATCATTCTGATACGCAGTTAATGACGCTGCACAATATGGTGGGTAAACGGCAACAACGCTTTTTCCTTTCTATCGAGAAGGGTTTGGAAATCATGCTTGATCAAAACTCTTCCCCTTCTCGCCCACTGAAAAGGTGAACCTTGAGCATCTGAAACCTTATTGGCATATACAAGTTTGCATGCACTAATCCCATACACTGCGTGATTAACTGAAAATAAGTTTTTTTTCTATAAACAACACAAATCCTTTTACCCCGTTACAGTTTGTTTTTCACCCAATTTTAAAAGAGTACCAGCGAAATGAATAGAGAGTAAATGAGTCTGAAAAGAGAATAAGAAAAATAGATACAATGAAAAAAGTTTTGCTTTGCCGAGTGCCGATTCAATACAACATAAAACGGCGGAAAGGAAAAAAGAAATTCTCCCCGAGAGCCAAAGTGAAAAGCTCTCCACGGAGGAGATGAGGTAAACCAAAACGCTGCTCTGGGTACGCATATAAAGAGGCTAATAGCAGGGAGGAAGAGAGAGAGAAGATGAATGCTATTCTTTACATCTCAATCTCTGCTCTCTATCTCTCCCAGCAATACATGATGAATATAATAATAAGTGTATTCGCAGCAGCAGAAGAGAGTGAGTTTTTCCAATGGTAAAGTTAGCCCATCCACCAACTTCCAATGTAATATGTACGCTTAAAGGAGGACAAGCGATGAGAGCTGCTGCCTTTGTAGCGTAAACTGTAAAGGGAAGTTGGATCTCGCAACCTCTTTTCCCACTCAAATCTCTGTACCTTACTTGCAACTTCGCATGTACCCATATAAAGAGCACAAGGTAAAGCGAAAATACCATCTTTGTTGGCTGATTTAGGCTACGACGGACATGCTATAAGTTATACGTGTCTACGTAGAAAGCTTCTCGAAAGAGAATCACAGGGTTCTTTGCTTGGCAATAAAAAAGTGAGAGAAGAACAAGCGTGTGTGCTCTTTCATCTTGCTCGTCATCCTCACAAGTTTTCCACTACACCACCTTATGTCCACGACGCTGCTCTTCTCCTTGATATTGTCTCTCTTGAGAGTATTGACTATTGACGACGTTTTGTTGCGCCTGATGATGATGCTATTACTTCTTCAAGAACCTTCATTTATATAGGTAACCCAACAGAAAACAAGGCTTGTGTAGTATCTCTCTCTCCGCTTTTGTATCTGTGCGACATCATGACATTCTCGAGGAATATAATTAAATGATATGTTAGTAATGTGCGCTTGTGCTTGCTTAGTACGGTTGAAAATTACCAAAGTACTCCCATTCGGGGAAAGAAAGGCTACCTTATTAAAATGCTGTACATAACATCATTCACTATGTTTGTGTATGTATTTTCAAGCAAACAACCTTGTCTAGTCTCGAACTGAGAACAAATCAAGGCAATCCAACAGATACACAGGAACGTACAACCTTGTTGTGTAAAAGCAAACAAAATGATGCAAACCAGCTATAAATTGGTTTAGAAAAAAGTTTTGCTTGTTTGCTTCTCACCCTTTCTTGATAGGCGAAGCGGTACGATGATATATCACAAATCGCTAAATGACTTCCATCAAAAGTCACCACATCACCATCAAAGAAACATGTACATATACCTGCCTTTGCATGGATAAATAGATAAGTGACAGAACATCACATTTTTACCATTAGCAGCAACACTGCATCTCATTGTCAGTTCAGTAGTCATTCTCAAGAATAACTTATGTGAGAAGAGAAGACTAGAAAGAACTCATGATGACGCCTGCATGTCATGAAGGGAAACGTTGCTGATATATTTTTTNAAAGAAACATGTACATATACCTGCCTTTGCATGGATAAATAGATAAGTGACAGAACATCACATTTTTACCATTAGCAGCAACACTGCATCTCATTGTCAGTTCAGTAGTCATTCTCAAGAATAACTTATGTGAGAAGAGAAGACTAGAAAGAACTCATGATGACGCCTGCATGTCATGAAGGGAAACGTTGCTGATATATTTTTTTCTCTTCCATTCCTACATATTCAATTCCTTGTAGAATCTAGGCAATCAAAGCATTAACAATGAACATGTCTCAAAGTTGTACAATCTCTTTGTATTGCAAGAGAACGGTGCTATCTCTGTCTTTTATGTTGTTGTGCGGTAAAGAAATGAATGAATGAATAATAAAAATGTGCAAAAGGGGTATTGTAAGATGTAGAAAGGCTAATAAAAGGATGATGTCAAAAAAGTCCCCAATAACAAACACGTTTTCCTTACCACATTAGAATACATTAATGTTCTTGAACAGGAACCTCTCGACCCTAAAGAATCACACTAATGAATCATAAAACATAATGTGAGATGTGAGCGAAGAAAAGGAAGCTGCTATATAGCCATCATCATCATCATACGTAACCGTCGTCATTCTACCATCACCGATGCCAACAACCAAATACGTAATACTTTTACACAGCCTGCAACCTTACTGCTGAGCAGCAAGTTTTCATGAGAAACCAAAGACAACTTTTCATTGCATATTAATTACATAATCCATTATCATCATCGTTATCATCGGCGTCACAATGCAATCCTAGATCTCTCTGCTCCTCACTGATCGCACACAGATCACTTTCCTCGTACCACATTACAAGCAGAAAAGTAGAGCAAACAACAAAGTATAAGGCTTACACGAAAAGGAAGAAACAAATGAATCGTATTTAGAACAACATTTTTATGTTGCATTGTCGTCGTCGTTGACTTGCTCTCTGTTTGACATGGGGTAAGTCGTCATCATTCATAAGTCTCATAAAATCAGCAGAAAAAGCACAACATCATCTAATCTGAATAAATTTTAGGAGGACATGCCACATAAATGTTTTCTGTGGATGTAAGCAACGACTTACTTTGGTCTGCACTTTAATTTTGCCACGTAAGTGCAAATGTACAACAAAACCCTAAATCATAATCATTCTTTCATTATGTCGTGTCGTAATTGCCAAGTAAATACCCCTTAGAACCCCTTGCCTGAAGAAAAGCAAGGGGTATTTAATCCAACAAATGTAGCATGTAAAAAGTTTTCCATTAATTTAACAATGATACTCTCGTGCAGAGTTCCGCTTTGAAAGCAAAAATATTATTATTATTACCTATTACTACATATTTACTAAATCTCACATCGAAAGCAACTTCGCGTGAAAATACAGAAAAAAATCTTCCGCTTTTGCCACATAACCATTTATTATTACCAACGCTTATATCATCAACATTAAAGAAAAGTTAAATTGACACCAATACTAATCATGCCAGTGCAAAAATGATGTTGGCACGAGAGAAACTTATTTACTGCACATAGGCATACACCATAACATGTAGAGTGGTAAGTACCCTTAATAATAATGTTGTACCTTCACACATTTTGCACAAGGAAAAATCAACGAAGACGGAAGAAATCAGAAATCCTTCTTGCTTTGTGATGCCTTGTTGTTTTACTTTGATGATAGGGAACTCCATTGTGTTTTGTGTGCCATATTTTTATTATGCCTTTTGATCAAATATGTAGTAATGCCACAAGTGCAAAAAGGGACGGAGGAGGAAATCAACAATCAACTTGCACTTTATTTGCATGTTATGTACATTATCGTTTCTGCTCTGACTTTCCAACATCATACGGAAATGTTGTGTGGCCTTACTTTCAATGCTTCACAAAAATGATAAATTCCATTCTATTTAGTACATTTTCTTATTATGCGTCTTTCTTACTCGGTAAATGGCTTGGCTTTACCTTCGCGATATCCTATCATCTCTCTCCCTCTCTTTCTGTCTGTCTCTATCCCTTTCCTCCTTCATTGTTTTACCCATAACGTTATTCTTCCCTTCTCACTCCTTGCAATATTCGGTATGCCACTTTGTATGCAGTTATGTACCCCCACCTGAGAGCCACCACATTAGTAGACTTAAGATAATGCCAATTATGCGTACCGTGTTCAATTTCCCGTTCAACATTATTATTCATTCAAGGAAATGCACGTTACGTAGAGAAGAAACGCAACATAACACTCAACCACAAGGACCTCCAAAACCCAACAACATTTCAAAATGCTAAATTCTACCTGATTAAAGATGAAAAATCAAAAAATGTACATTTCTTATACCTGCGCTGTCTAAGAAAGAACCATTTACTGCATGCATAATGGATGCACACGAAGTCCATATAGCTATAGTAGATGCACGTTACGAGAAGAGATTTCTGCTTGAGAGGTTCATTTTTTTATTATGCATTTTCGCTTTTGCTTACTCTTCCTTTTTATAAATCCTTCGCTATTATGTGTTGGGTTGCTCGCAATAAATTGAATTCAAACGTCCTTTGTTAGAGCTGAAGTTATTTAAGCAACATAACATAGTCAGCAGTGCTACATATTATGTATCCATTAACTTTGTTTGCATGCTTGGTACTTGTTAGTAGTATGAGCAGTATTGCAGTGATTACTGTTGTGTGTATGTTGCTGTTGCTGTCACGTTGCAAAAAAGGTCAATAATCTGGCCAAAGCTGATGGCAGATTACTTTATGTCATGTTTTACTATTTTGCTGTATAGCATTGCATGGACTTGATGGACTTCTCGTCTCCTCCACTATTGCATGCCTTCAGTGAACTACCTTCAAATGTATTACTGCCGCACATTAAAGGCATTGCAATGAGGAACAAGAATATAACGTGTAAAAAGGACTCTCCGTACTACGCTCACAATGCAATCTACAATTATTGCTTTGAGGCATGCTCTGTTGCCTGCAAAGCGAGTGAAAACTTTGCTGTTATTGTAGCAAGCACCAACCATCATCATCCCTTGCTGTACTCTTGATGCTATACCTTCAACAACACTAATATTTATTTATCATCAGACTTTTATTCACACTTCTTTTGCTTCTTTCACGCGAACGTCTTTGAAATGAAATTGCAATGCATTTCGGTATAATTTCAAACTGCTGCAAAATATATAGTCTAAATAGTAGAGTATCCGTATTCCTAAGCCAGGCAAAAAAGAATATATATACTCAATCATCAAATACATCATTTGTTAAGACAGACAGGGAATTACATAGGTACCGCTGAAAAGACAAGTAGTAAGAGTGGAAGTAATTCACTGTTTTATAAAATAAATGCATAACAAGTTACACGCTCTTTTACGGCAACTCTGCAATACATAATGTAGTTTTAACCTACAACAATAGAGAATTGCATGGATAGTGAGAGAGATACATGTAAAATGATAGCTTGATCTAAACAATAATATATAGAGATGGTGGCATCATTCTCACCTCAATCACTAAACGTAGTTGGTAGCCGTCTTAATATTCAGTATGCGGACTACTACTACAAGTGGAATTCAAATAGCAGCTCATTTTTTGCTGCTTCTCACAGCTTCATCAAAACTGACAGAGCACAATAAAGCTGAAAGTTACGTGCTGCTGTAAAAAACTATAAACAAAAATATACATCCCTCCATCAAAATAACGTCAAGCCAGCTTCTTGGGGCCTGAGAAACAAGAAACAAGCCAATTATAGCTTTATAATGTACCAATGCAGTATGGATGGATCTTACATTGGCAGAGTCTTGATTGAAAGCCGTAGCCAGTGTGGAGTAAGCGCACTGCAAAAAAAGATAAGCATTTTTACTACTGCTTCTACTACATTCACTCAAGAGTGGAGACATGAGAATGAGTGTAGGTACATTTATTATAAAAAGCTCTGCTCATTACAACAACACTATCTAAAGCTTTGAAATGGAATGGAATATTCAGTAATAAAAATTAACAGAATCACATTTCTAGCTGATAAAACCTATACCTAAAAAAGTGAATACATAATAATAAACAGTGTTTTACTCTCATTCTATATTTTCATAATAATATTTTCATTTTCAAAGGGATATACAAAATTTCACGTCCGATGGACTTTGATTGTTAATGCGCGCAGTGTGCAATCTGTACTATATCTTTATAATGGCAGAAATGATAATAATTACATATTTCTATTAAATAAAATCATGTACACTGCTGCAATTCGAGACAACAAAGTCAACCCTCCCTTTCTCTTCCTGTTTTGCTGCTATTCACTCCCCAGCAAAACCAAAAAACCACCGGCTTGAATGCGTATATGTATGTATACACATGCGTACGTTACGTGAACAATTACCAGCGCTGCTGTCATCAAAGGGTTCGATCTGTATTTTTTCATTGTTTGTACAATACTGACAGAGCGTAACTTACTTTTTATGATAGCATAACGTCCAACCATTGTTATTATGTAACGCATTGAAGCTCTGTGTACACCGCACATGTGCCTTATTCTGAGCCTTCAAATGGAAAACTTTAACGTGAGCACACAAAAGGTACGCTACCACACTAACATACTTTTCAGATTTTACTTGATGCTCATTTTCATGCGATACTTTATCGTGTGTAAAGTACACACATATAATTTTTACCACAAAATTATTATTATGAAAGATTTACCTAATATTTTACAGTTGTAAACTACTTGTTCATATGACTTGAATTAGGTTAGTTGCGTCTGTTTGGCTTTTATGAGGGCTCTAACACATAAATTTATGGCCAGTTGAAAGTGAAACTGCTAATTCGACCACACCAAACGAAAGATTTGAAAAAAATAAACATGAAAAATAATGAAACATACCAAGCAGCATTTTATTTATACTTATTTTTGACTCGACTGTATATGCAAGTGGTTGTGTGGTATGTAACTTTGCATTGTTTTCAAATACTTTTCCCAAGTTTGCGGACTAAATATTGAAAAAAAGAAAGTAAAATTGTAAGAGTCATGAACACATTCATATAGTGCCTAGGGACGATAATGTAACAAGCGATGAAATTAGAGAACTTTTGTAAACCACTGAATTTTACGATGAGCGATGATTTTATAATCTATTATGGAATGATTGATGGGGAAATAAGCACGATTTTCAATTTTCCTATCATTAAATCGCATTAGGGAGTAGAGTCAAAAGTGAATATTGTTTTTATATACATATCTTCATAGGTAGATGCACAACGTGTTGATGTACTTTCACTGGAAAAGAATTTTATTGCTTTTTACATTTCTTTTCCCTCAGCTTTCTACTTTTATTTTCTAACCAGAAGCCTATTTTTTCACATACGTATGGATAAGAAAATGGTTTTATTTTAGTCGATGTAAATCCGTTCCACCGAAAATCAAAAGCAACTTGAGTAATCCTAGCAAGTAAACAGGAAATTGCCTTTATCAGAAAAATTTGTTTAATGCGAGGATACACATTTACATATTTACTATTATGGGTTTGTCACGCAGTTATCATCGCAGTTCAATGTTCACGTCAGTGGTACCCATGTAAGTAAAATGTAAAAACGGCACTGTGTATAAAATGTGTTGTGGATTT
Source organism: Coecobrya sp. COE2 (assembly GCA_027743765.1). NCBI lineage: Eukaryota > Metazoa > Arthropoda > Collembola > Entomobryomorpha > Entomobryidae > Coecobrya > Coecobrya sp. COE2. Next base: position 15,481 of record JAHZMV010001926.1, read on the forward strand.
TCAATTTGTGTTGTGGATCTGCCTCCATCTCAAGGTATGAACTGATAGATTTCCAAACTGATAAGCCCCAATATTAAATTGATTTTAACAGCAAGGAAGGACACTTTGAAA
>JAHZMV010001927.1:0-13078 GCA_027743765.1 Coecobrya sp. COE2
GTTTGAAGACTTCAATTCCAGTTAAAATGCGAATAGTGATGGGTTTTCCTCTATCAAACCAAACCCATTTGGTAGCACTATTGTGTTGCAAATGATGCATGGCATCGGGCATGCATGCACGATGAAGTCGAAAAAAAGTTATTACAGTTTGTTTACATAAGGAATATCTATGGAACATTCAAGCGTTAAATTAACTCATACTTGCAATCGAAATGTTACACGAAACCAACGCATAATTTTACCTTACACTACTATAATCTTAGACCAATATAAAATATCATAAGGAAGATATATAGTTTCGTGTAAGTATTCAAGAAAAAGACAATGATGGTATATTTGCGCGAACGCTGAACGATATACTCTGCGAACAACCAATGAAGCCAAAGAAAAAGTTTTGGTGTAGCATTCTAAACATAGAAGTCAAATTAAATCTAAACAACATACCTATGCACAGTGGAGCATATAATATGCATCTTGTTTTCCAAAATCTAACAAGTTTCTAGTGAAAGCAAAACCAGCAAAACAATAATCAAACTAATTATTACACGTATTCATAACTCACTGGAAATAATCAAACGAGAAAGTTAGTCAATAAAAAATCCCGTCATGTTCCCCCTGCCGTCAGGCTTGCTTTAATGCTCACTAATTAAAATTTGTACTGTTTTGCAAACAAATGCAACATCATGACATGAAAGAAATGTTTTTATCAACTAAAAAAACGTGACATTATTATACAGTAAACGCATGCCTATAACTTAATATCCAGAAAAACTTCTATCCTGAGGTATTGAGCGCAAAACTTCTCAATAATCCTCTTCTCCATGATACTCGTCAGTAGTACTAATAGAGACTAGCAGGTAGGATTAAACCTGCTTTCATTGACTCTCAACTAACAGGAAAATACTCAACTCACCACTATTGGAAAATAAGACCCATTGGATGGATCACTACTATTTTCAGGATTTTGTAACATTGCTTTTAAGCTTTAGTTTGGATAAATGTCAGAAAGGGGAAGTAGACCAGAAGTTGAACTGATTTGCCAGTTATGCTTTACTAATCGAAATAAACTTATATGTATCTATTATAATGTATTTATATGAGAAGCTTTCTACATGTTTTTTAGATTAACTCCATTCACAAAGGCAAATATTATAACTATTATTATGCGTCTTATGTTGTTGTTGCTACATCAGAAATATAAAAGGGAAAAGATTTAACGTTTTTCCTGGGAAAAGCTCAACAGTGCATAACATGAAAACGCAATATTTTCATTATTACTTTTTTGTTTCTTCTATATCTAAGCTGGATGGAGGTATAACGAATCCTTTAAAATTCCTTCAAAACAAACATAATAATGGTACCTAACGGGAGATGAGTAAGTCAATATTACAAATTTAATACAATGAAAGGAAACGTTGTAAACAAGTTGCGCTGGACCAACAAAGAGAAGACCGCATCTTTAACTGATGTCATATCTGACGAAACTTCAGTCCATATGACCGCACAATGATCACAAACTCCATCCGTCGCTCTCTGACTCTAATCATTGGAAAAGTGCCTCTATGTATGCGTAATTTTGTTTCCTCTATCAACAGACAGAACAAATAATCTCAAGAATTCCTCAGCTTACATTTGTGCAGATGATATCCCCACTATGTAAATAGTTGGATGTGTATCTGTAGTTCACCGTAACAGTTTGTATTTTTGAATTCATATAATAAGCCAGAGTTTTATCGAACCGTAATCACGTCTCATCATTCCTCTGAGTAAAAACATAACATCTAATAACGAGTAAACTAGTAAATAAACTCTTTTCATGTTTCTATTTTTCGTTTGATCCAAAAATATAATAGGAATCAAGTACCATCATCATGGTCATAGTCATATAACGGATATAGGATCACATGAAGGGAAAAGCAACTCATTTCTCCAACCAACGCACAAAATGAAAGTGGCTGGCAAAACCATGTTTACTCTTTACTTCTGTTCTGCTTTCCTTTAAAAATTAAAAAAAAGAACGAACATCACGAAAGAGTCAAGGATAATGTTAGAATGACAAGTTAGGCACTCATTTTATTCTCCACTTTGGTTTGCTTTTCTGTCTTTCATGCTTTTTTTTCTCTGATGTCAACCCAAGTCAAAATCTCTGTCTAGTGAAGGCAACCTTTCACCACTTCTCTTTGGCTAAAAAATAATGAGCTTTTGACAGATAATGAAGGACATAAATGAAATTTTAAACCAGTTCATGTCAATGTTTTTCCTTCCGTATTTGATGTTTCTCTTTGTCCATTTTTTGTATTAAAACTGATTATATTCAGACTATGAGCAGCAGTGAGTGAAGTAACTGTTATCATGAGACACACAAAAGTGAAAGCGAGACGTTGGATATCTTGTCACTATGCCTGATTGATGGTGATCAGAAGCTGGTGAGTGGTGAATGCTTATTTGAATTTTGTTTATAGACAGATAATGAAGGACATAAATGAAATTTTAAACCAGTTCATGTCAATGTTTTTCCTTCCGTATTTGATGTTTCTCTTTGTCCATTTTTGTATTAAAACTGATTATATTCAGACTATGAGCAGCAATGAGTGAAGTAACGGTAAATATGTTATCATGAGACACACAAAAGTGAAAGCGAGACGTTGGATATCTTGTCACTCTGCCTGATTGATGGTGATCAGAAGCTGGTGAGTGGTGAATGCTTATTTGAATTTTGTTTATTTAGCGGATTCCGTCTGTCACTAGCAAAAGCAACGTATACCACCGGCAAAAGACATTATTACGATGGCTAAATCTCTCTGTGTAAGTCTGTGTATGTCCTATGAGAATTTTCACGGATAAAAAGTAAGGCAAACAAATGAAAAGAGAGAATTGCATGTTGTTATTTCATACCTAATGTTTTTATTCATGTGAAGCAGCAGGAAATGCTTTGATGGCGTCAGTCTGCCAAACACAAATCTACAGTAACACAAAGCAATTTAGTTTTTCTATGCCTTTTGAAGGTGGTGGTGGTAGTATTTCGTGATATATTCCCATCACACCAATCACAGATATCCTCCTCCTACAGTGTTCGATGGGAAAGAGAGCAACAGCTTTCACTCAATCTGTCTTACAAGGTAAATTGAACCGAGGCACGGCAAGGGGATATAAAAACAAAGGGAGAAAGCAAGAGAGATAAGAGCATTGAGTAGGAGACAAATGAAATAAAAAGAATTATGGGTAGCAAGCAAGGTGACTAGAGAGCCAATTGGACGGCTTAAAGCCCAAGAAAATGGGCTTAAGGTCAAAAGTTGGATCTTTTAAAGGAGAAAAGAAACAAATAATATTATGGGAACTTAGGAAAACACTTGAAGGGATAATGTGTGGTAGTACACTGTAGTCCGTCGGTATAAGAACCCACATCGTGCAGAGTGCAGACATCAACAAAAGTCTTGAGAACCGTGTACAGGAAAAGATTTGTTGTTTTCAATGCGGAGGTGGCGGAAAAATCTTGATAAAAGTGAAAAGCGTATGAAAAAAAGAAAAGCTGCTGCTGGATGACTTTTTACGGAAAATTGCCAACAATCCATATAAATTAAGCCAATAAACATAGGTTGCTTTGAAAGAAGGAGGAGGATAACCAGGTAAAAAAGTAAAATGGAGCAGGAGAAAACAGCTTTAAAAAACAAAATAAAGTGAACATCAACTTTCTATCTCGTCTCAGCAGAAGCATCTCTCACGCTGTGCCTCTCTCTATATAGGAGGAAAAAAGAAGTAGAGAGATCACGAAAACAGCTTTTGCTTGATTTTGGTTCTGCACTGTTCACTTGCAGATATCAACTCTCTCTCTCTCTCTCTCTCTCTCTCTCAAGAAAACTTTTCCATCTCTTGCTCTCTAAAATATCCAATAAATAAATGCGTATGTGGCAAGAAATGCACGCGGCTACTGCTGTTGTTGCTCTTGTTTGTTTGCGACCCTATATTCGTCGTCGCTTATATACTGCTACGACGTGGTAGTAAAAAAAGTAAAAATTCATGCAATGTGTTATACGAGAGATGTTTCGGAAAACTTAAGAAGATTGTGGAAAAGGTGGTGGTGGCGGCGGTGGTGGCTTAAGGGCTCAATCCAATAATATCGTATCATCCATCCGAAAGAAAAAAATCTGCTGCGTGGATTTCTCTTGTATGAAAAAAGATGCAGCGTGGCATCAAATCAACCTCGCTCACCTTTTATAAGCATAAGGTGAGTAGATAGCTGATAGTATCGTCTCTGAAGACAGTGAAAAGCAATAATATTACCGGTGCGGCTTTATAGTACTAATAGTAAGCAGAATGCCATGACTCGATCTACTTTTCCGGAATAAGTTTATTACTCAGTGAGACTCAGTCGTCCTCCTCTTCTGTGTAGTAGCAGCAAACTGACTTGTGTATATAGAGTATTATGATATTATGGTTATTGGTATCATTCTTGATTTAATGGAATTGGAGCTGATGCTTACATAGTTAGGGAGAAATAAAAGTACATTAAAGGTAGCAGTTTCTCTGTACCAACCACCAACACCGCCACCGCAAAAACAACCATGCCTCTGTTGTTGTTGTCGCCATGTCGATACCACACTGTCATGCATTTGGTTTGCTGCTAGCCAGTATGCCATCTCATCTTATGATCACGGTAAGCTAGATTATACGCATCTCTGTATAATATTCTGTCTCTTGAGATAATCACATTTATTTACAATTCGGTACAGCTTTCGGCATCTAATTTACTTGCTCCCAGCAGTGCAAATATTTCATTTGACGGAGAATAGTGGATTGAAATGGCATTCCTATTTATACGTTGTTTATTGTTCTTTTCTATGCATGCGTAGCTGTATACTGTCTGCTCTCTACTAAAATGCATATGCGATGTATGTTATGGTAAAAGCACCCTCATGTATATGCCCTAGTTGTAGGAAGAAGACCACAGCTTTCATTTGTGTACTTTTCGTGTATCCAAAGACAAACCACCATCTTTAGGTGTCGGTTCACTGCACCAAACAAGGAGTGTATTTCAGGTGTTCAATGAGTTGGAGGTCCGTAAACCAAATATCGATAGTTGGAAATCTTGTAAGAAAGGATTTAAAAACAAAGTTATGTAATTTGCAGTTACTGTTGCGCTTCACTGATTACTTACTCCCAAAAAATTGAAAGAGAATATTCGGTCTCATCCAATTCCAGCACGTTAAATACCTGAGAGCTTTTCCTTGTCATAGTCCTGCTTACTTGTTGTGTTCCTATTATCCTTTGGCCTTTTTATACAAGACCAGACTTTGATCAGCAGAACTAATCTCATCATCATCATTCTCAGTGATAAAAGAACTCTTTCATTCTATTCCTTAAAATAAGTTAGCTCAGTATACCACCACCAGTATTTACACAAGGATGAAATTGAAATCAATACCGGCAATAACAATAATAATGCCAGCATCCTAGATTCAATTCCGAATTCCACCACATACATAATTCCTCTATATATTTTATGTCGCAAGCAGAAAAGCATATATTATACCATATACTATATCGTATTGATTGAATTAGTAGAAACTTCATTAAGAAATTCCCTAGGTGGTTTGTGGAATAGGGGAATAGGTAATACACACTAATATTGCTTACGGAGGAGATCAAGTTTACAAAAATGAAACTTGCCATATCCGTTAGCTGAATAACATGAAAGTTTTCGCTTACTACTTTTTGTCTCTAAAATCTAATTTGATATGTCGTGTTCATTACTTTACGTTTTCCAGCAAGTTTTCCCCTTCTCCAGTATTTTCTTTCCATGGTAATTATGTAACTACGAATTGCATAATTTAACCAGCATCGCCCAAAACCAAACCACACAGACCGTTTGTTTTATTACGTCCCGTTCTCTGTAAGTGTCTCTGTTAATAGGTTTTATCACGTGTCCATATGTTGTCTTGATCGTTTTTGTAGCACATTCCAGGAAATAATCGAACAGAGGGAAAATCAGCCTCCATCCCCCTCTGTGATTGTTTGAAGTGAAAGTTGTTAATAATTGCAAAAACTGAAGAAGGCGGAGGAACTTTTGAAAGACAAGAAAAAAGGAATGAAATCAAAATGACAGTGACGTGGATAAAGGAGACATGTCAGTTTAGAATCGCAATCGATGAACTTAGGCGGAGCCCCGCTTACGGATTATAAGCACCAAAAGTTCACCATTGCTTGTGGCAAAGTTAAAATATTACGTTCTATACAGCTTGTGGCAATTGTAGTAGTAAAATGGTGTTCGTCCTTGGCTCTTCTCGCTTTCGGAGTCTTTCTCCTTTTCCCAATTGGCATGTCCATCAAACAGTGACTGGAGAGATCAGGATTAAAACTAATGGATCCTTCGAGGCCTTATCAGACAACCCATTTGAAAATGTTTTTGCACCCCCGCAGAACCTCAACGATATATAGATAATGGATGTATAAGTCATATAAACATAAATGAAGCTAGGCATTTAACGCTCTGTATGAATGAGCTTTGTATCACTAGAAGGCTACCATTAAAAACTTTTTCGGTGTAATTGCGTGTGATCCACTGCGGGATGCACGACAAGACTCAAAATGCTTTGTTCCTCGGCACCTTTCAGTTTTTCACTTTCACCAGAAAGCGAGAGAGAAAACTGGACGCAATAGAAATAGAAAGGTTTTTGTTCCAGCTTCATTGGTGAATGACATTGTATTTTTTGTCACGTATTATGCACTCTAACATAGTCTGTGTAGAAACTTTACGTTTTAAAAATAACACTGTCCGCGCGTGTCTTTTCACTATTTTTCGGTATTTTCCTCTTCAAAACAAAATCCCACGAATTTCTGGATAAACTGGCGTATAAAATAAACTGCCAAGGAAAAGCATAATACGATGGGTTTTACTATGTAGTTTTTTTTTTACATACGGCTTCCACTTCATTTCTTTCCCTGCTGCTCTGATGCTGTGGGCTGTGACGGCGGCTGGCCTGTTGATATGTATGCTTTACAGATTTTGTACATTTTATAGTACTGTGATGACTAGTAGATGTATAGGTACATTTACAGCTTTTAGCCTCGCACCAGCCACCAATGGACTAACCGGAACAGCGTACTTTAATGAAAATTGGGAAAATCTCCAGGAGACTTCGAGAGGGAAACTGGCCTTCCGGGGTTGCTAACTAGCTCTCATATAATACACTCTTGTTTTCCGCTCTCTGCTTTGATAATAACGTTGATGATGACAATGTATGGTGTTTCTATCTCAACAGAAAAATAAACAGGAAGGCTGACATACATCAAGAAACAACAAAAGCAATGATGAACAAAATTGATCTGTGTGATAGAACGAGCTAATGTTGTTGTTGTGTTTTGTATGGGTTTTATATGGGAACAAGGAACAGTTGAGTATAGAAAACAGCCAATTTAATGACAATGAGGATGACAACTGAGATGACGACCTGCTGTAGACAGCATCAGCAGCACCAATGAAAATCAGGAAATGAGCAACGAAGTCCCAAAAGAGCAGTTGCTATTGTGCATATAGGTATAATATGCTATTGCAAAAGGACTGATGACTACCGACTGGACAAAACAAGCCTTTAGAGGTACTCTGCTTGTCCACCACCGCACAACGATCAAAGTATCGCACAACCGATGATATCGTCTACATCGATTTTCAAATATTATTGTGAGATTCCAACTTCTTGTTGCCTTATCCTCGCTAATGACAGGGTGGCGAAACCATCTAAGAAAGCTCCATACAACTTGTACTGTGTACCCGTGGAAGATAAGCAATACCACAGGTTTCTACGACGCACGTGGAATAAAACTCAGAGAGTCATCATCAATACAACGATCACTATTATGCCACCTTGTTTTCTCCGCCCATTTCTCCTCCATATATTTCGTGCAATGTTCAACGACTATATCCTCGTCAACTTTTATTTGGGCAATAATTCAGGTTGTTGGAACGAGAATACAGAAAAAGGGTACACAATTTATACAGCCCCGTATAAAGAAATCATGATGATGATCAGGTCGTTGATGATGACAAGTCGTAAAGCAAATGGAACGTAGAAGCCGTAAAAGTAAAAATAAAGCAAGGAAGGACGGCGGTGAAAAGAAAGTGAAAATGTATGTATATACGGCACTCTCACAACTACGGCTCACGCATTTTTCCAATTGTAAATAAATGGAAGAGAAAAAAGCGAGAGATTTTTTTCTCTCTCTCGCACAGCTCACTTGGTTTCTTTTCTCAGTTGAGTTTTTATTCCTGGAATTGTTCTTGTCAATGTAGGCAGCAGTGCACTACCACGGCTCACTTCAGTCTCCGTGTACATATTCGCGTTTTTCTTCACTCATTTCTCGATCCTGCAAAAAATGCTTTTGGTAATGACTATATTCATAGAGGTAAAATAGAAGAGGTTGTCGTTATTCAAGTCTATTGCAATTTGGACTGAAATGATGATGATTATTATGGCTTTTTTTACTAATGCACTTTGGTTCCTCTTTTACAGTTTTTGTCCAATTTTCATGACACCTTTATAACAACAGCAGTGTGGAACCTGAAAAAGTAGAGCCATGTAAAGGTTCACTCATTCCGATACAGCGAAGCACTACTTCTTTTGGACAAAAATACATGAGCTATCAAAATTTACCAGCAAGCACCATTGCGCTGCTGCGCCGAAGTCTTTTTCAAGCCATATGAGTGCTCAGGAGAACATAATAGTTTATTCTTTGCACAGAGCAGACAGAGAGACTAAAAGAAGAGTGCAAACAGAGGAAAGACATAATATACCATGCATGAATGCATACTACACCAGTCGTATGACATGTTTTATGTCAACTCAACAAGATGTATGAAGACAAGGGCACCTGAGCCTTTTTCCAAACGATGATTTTAGTGGCGGTTTTTAGAGCATGGGGTATGGATAATGTTAAAAATGTTCACTCTTCACACACAAATCTATAGACATATCGGTGTGCCACAGAGCACGTAGCCATGTAAAATATGTAGGTAGAGTGCTCTTGAAAAAAACGTGTAGTTGAAGATGAGCAGAAAAGAGTACTTTTCAATCGTAATTACTTTTACAGTCAGTAGTCCACTCTGGACGTGGTGGCGATGATGATGTTGATCAGGATAATAATAATGTTCTCATCGAAAAGGCAAAAAAACATGCTCAAATGTTACATCTACACATAGGTACATATTTTATATATAAGACTCCACGCGCACGAGTTGTCAATTTCCCAACAAACGAATAAAAAGTAAGAAAGACTGCTGGCTTTACATTTCGAGAAACGTAGAAAAAATCACGTCACGTTTCCTTTACTGCGTTCTAGCCTCCTTTCTTTACTTTTCATTTCTCTCTTTGACCATTTTTCATGAAATTTTTCCTTAATCAAATCACGTTTGTTGAAATTTGGACCGCACACTGATGCTGCTACCAGCAAAAAAAAAGAAGATAAAAAGCTAGGAATCAGTAGAGAGAATGTGAGCAGAAAATGAAGAATGATCTTTGTCACTTCACAGTTATATATAGGTTCTTATTCTTGTGTAGATTTTTCAGCACTTTTTATGTGTTCACAAACACGTACCATCGGAAAAACAGTTTTCATGTAATGTGCAAACTTTCGACGGATTTTATACCTATTGAATCTGTCAATGGATGCGACAATAAAACAATGACAATAATGGTGACAACGAAAAAGACCAAGAGAAGAGATTGATAGAGAAACTATAATATTTGCTGTCAGCAATGAAAGGAAAACACACAACAGCACCACTAGCTATATATATTTTTTTCCTTTTCTGGTTGCTCACCAGCGAGAAGCAGGGAATATACTGAAAAAGCAGAAAGAGAAAAAGTGTGTGGTTGGTAGTAGTAGTAGTGGTAGCACAAGGGTAGAAAAGTAAACAAAGGAGGAGTGAACAAGGAGCTGGTGATGATGATGATGCTGGTGGTGAGCGAAAAATTTGTTTTTCTTTCTGGTAGGTATCTAGTTACGTTAAATCCTTTCTAACTTCTTCTTCAACATCTCATAGCAAACTCAGGGTGTACGTATGAAAGCACTACGAATACATACACGCTATTACATTATTTTCAAGATTAACAGTTTTAAACAGAAAAACACGGGTTTTTATTTATCTTGTGCAAACACAATTTTTTTACATGGTAAGTGTCAGATGGAGCAGTTTATCAAAATTACTTCAGGGAGGAAAAGTCCTCGTGAGACTGGATACTTTTTATAATCTTGTTGTAATTCAAATCAACACATGAAACCCACATGTTGTAAAGTACAGGGTACATAAAAATTGATTTTGATTACTTAATTCATTTGTTTTGATCTTGATACAGTTTTCTTGCGTGTGTGTGAAATCATTTGTGAAACAACTGTTGTAACTGAAACACGGCAACTTTTCCCAGTCATTTTGCAACTTTTGTGAAAAGTAGGTACAGAGCGATGTAATTCAATAATTGCTCACACGATCACACCATACTGCCATTATACACGACTGCCCTTGAATTGAATGTTTTCCTTTTGTCGATGAAATAATACCTATTTCCATCAACACCACGAGTTTTCACGGTAATCAGAACACGCAGTCGTTTCAACCCCTTTGTGTTCCTCCACCACCACTTTTAGCGTGTTTTCACCCATTTTCTCCATTCGAGTCTGGAAACGAATGAGGAAAGAAGAAACACCGTCCAAAACAACAATTGGGCTATTCGGCGAAATTCGTAAAGGGAAAGCGTAACTAACAATGAGAATAGGTAGTATTTCTTCTCTAGTCGAAAAAAAATCCTTTCACTTTTAAACGAAAAGTGTTTATTTTTTTAAAAGTTTTACGTGGGACAGCGATACAGATGGCTTTTTAGCACATCATTACTGCCACTAAAAAGGAGTACTTTTTTACACTGTTTGTGTCGGCATGTTTTTAGCTTCCACCACCACCGTCAACCATTTCGAGCACCGCCATATCGAGAAAGAGAAGAAAGACGAAAATCAGACACACGACAACATGCACCACCTCCGCCGCCAGAAGAAAGGAAACAAACAGAGTAAAAAAGCGTAGGAGATATGCACGTATGCACCAAGACTATTTGCTATTTTACTGTAGGGATGGCTAACGTCTGCTAATAATTCAGTACAGCTCACTTTTTATCATACCTACACCGTTTGTAAGTGAATACTGTCTGCCAGAGAGCTGTAGCAGAAATCTTCTACGCTGTATTTAAGAAGAGCTATCCAACAGCCACGACGCGCACACTTACATGAGTCATGCAAAACAACAGGCTTTTTTGCAGAAAATAAGGGCAGGAGGAGACTTGTGTGAGGAGTTCATACGTACGTCTTCCTTCCCATTTTTCACAACCAAACAACTCTCTACTGGTTTCACTTGAGAGAGAGAGACAGGGGAAAATGGAGAGAGAGAGAGCGAACAGACTAGTATTTTTTGCGAGAGAGGTTTGTTAGGTGGAATGAGAAGCGAGACCAGAGAGAGAATCAGCAGCTCACCAGTGGAAAGGCGCAACTCGTCGGACTAACTCAACTCTCTGCTCTCTCTTTTTCTCTTGATCTCCAAAGAGCACTGTAGGTAGCAGTGCTTGTTATTGGGACGATGATGCTGCTGCTAAAAGCTTACTAGACGGTCTGCTTTAAGCAGCAGTTGTTTCCCGTTCGTCTCTCAAGTAGGAGCAACGAGAAGAAACGAAATAGACAGATGTTGCTGCTACTACATACTTCTTTCAGTATGGTAGCGTGAGCCTGAGGAACGTGGAACGTCTGGAGAAAATCAAATAATAATAAGCACAGTATGACTACTTGTCCTTGCTTCTCTAACAATCATTCAACCACTGATGACCTGTGGTTTAGTGTGCCTTTGAGTGAATATATGACAAAAATATTGCATGCTTTCATTTTTGATAAGATGTCGTGTGTAATGTGTGTAAGAAAAGAGGGAAATAAACATATTGTGCATGACTGTAGAATATTTATGGACAATTTATGTCCTCAGAAATAAAACGGACTCTACTCAAAACAAATTGCTCACGAGCATGCTCTTTCCGTTATTTTGAAATTTAATGGATGGTAGAAAGGCAGAGTGGAAGGAGGCAGTGCCTTAGAAAATGGACAAAATGATGCATGCTAAGCAATCATTTTCATTTTGTGTTCATTTATTTCCCTACTAGGCACTTCCTCTCCTTGCTTTCACATCGGCTTCTTCTGGTTGGATGAGAGAGAAGTAAATCTCTAGTAATTTTCTTGAAGAATACAAAGTTGAAGTAGTAGTGATGACGATGATACTATATTATTTCCACCACCACCATCAGCAAAACAGAATTCCAAATTTTGCTGGCAGAGGAGAACCTAGTGTCGCCCGTGTAGTGGAAGATTGAAAAGCTCATCAAGTTTGCATGCTATACCAATATTATTTAGTGCATCATGCGAAAGAATAAATTTTCTTGTGAACCGAGAAAATATAAGGGCTGCTCGGAACATTCTGGTGACTATATAAACTAGCAAGATGAGGGAATGAATTTGTTCTGAATTTTCAAGATGATATGCGTGTGCGGCTTGTAGCCTTGTGTGTGATAAAATTAGCTACCACCATCATCATCATTATTGCAAAATCTTTAGGGAAACAAGTAGCAGTAATATATTATGATGACTGTGTTTTTACGCGCTTTTGTATGATGCCGCTCTCCCATTCGAACTATTTTACATCTCTATTTACTTCCCAAGTCTGGTCTATAATCTGTAGAGTTGAAAAAGAGAGATTTTCTATTGGGCTTTTCGAGAGGCAACATTCCCATGTAATCAAGGAGAGGTCATTTGTTCTGCCCATAATGATGGCATGAGTAGCTTGATTCAAATCAACCATCATCATCGCACAGCTAGAGCTTCCTTCAAGTCTTTCGTTGCCATATAATGTCTTGGAATACTATATTACGAGTTTTCACTTTAATTTGTATTTACCATTAGTATACCGAATGTATGTAGGTATGTATATATATTTGTGTAGGCCGAATACATAATGTTAATCAGTGTTCATTGTGATTTATTTACAATTCCTTTGTAATGC